>JBBPMC010000144.1:0-38030 GCA_038090115.1 Strobilomyces echinocephalus | reverse complement strand
AGGAGATCGTGTGTCCCTGTGGTCGGACGGTGCTCGAGCCGCCGACCTCGTGCGGGACGCGGTTGCAGTGCATGTATCCGTGTGGACGGCCCGCCCCGGCGTGTGGGCATCCGCACGTGACACATGCATGCCACGAAGGGGTCGTGATCGCTGGCGCGCAGACGGCAGACGAAGGGCTAGGGTTGGCCGGGGAGGCCGGGGGAGAGATGGGTGACGGGCCGTGTCCTCCTTGCCCCTTTTTGACGGAAAAGCTGTGTGCATGCGGGAAGAAGTGGGTGGGCAACGTGAGGTGCTCGCAGGAGCGTGTGAGTTGTGGGAGCGTGTGCGGAAAGTGCGTCGCGTTCGCCGTAGTTTTGAATCGGACAGGTGCTGATCTTGTTCTTCTCGACGGTAGGCCACTCGGATGTGGGTTTCATCACTGCGAGCGACTCTGCCACGCCGACGAGTGTGGGACGTGTAGCGCTGTCTGTGGAAAACCTCGCAAATCATGGCATGTCGCTGTTTTCCTCTCGCTCGCTGCCCGCTAACGTCCCGACTCAGTCTACCAGCCCATCACCCCTGCACGCAACCGTGCCATGCCCCTGCCGCCTGTCCCGAAACCGAGCCTTGTCTCGCGCCCGTCCAGGTGAGCTGTCCTTGCGGCAACCTCCGCTCGACGATGCCCTGTTCTGGCACCAGAGTGTCGCTCACCTGTACGGGCGAATGCGAGATCAAGAAGCGCAATGCGAGGCTCGCCGATGCGCTGGGCATCAACGAGGAGAAGCGCGAGGCGCGCGGCAAGGTGACGTATTCGGCAGAGCTAGTCAGCGTCGCGAGGGGGCTAGGCCCCAGGTTCGTCAACGTCGTGGAGAAGGCGTTTGCAGAGTGCGTCCCACGAGCACACGTACACGAAAATTCGCTGACCGTCCCTTTCTTTTTTTGTTTTCTTTTTCGCTGCAGTTTCATCGCTTCGGGTCGGCCTTCCCAGGTGTTGCCACACATGCCGCCGGAGCGACGCAAGTTTGTGCACGACGTACGTGTCGTTGCGCTCACGGGCGACCCTTGGTTTGAGCTCACTCCGTTGCGCAGCTTTCCGCGATATATCGCATGGACGCTATCATGGTCGATCAAGAACCGCATCGGAGCGTGCAGATCATCCGACGTATCGACACGCGGGTGCCTACGCCATCGTTGTCGCAGCACATCGCGTCGAGCCCGTCGCCGACGGGGAGGTTGCTCGACATCAGGTTGGGCGGGCGCGGGGCTGGTGGGACTGGGACCGCTGGGACTGGGACTGCTGGGACTGGGGGATCTACGTGGGGTAGCGCGACCGGGAACGCGGGCGTCGGCACCGCAGCGAGCGCCACGGGAACGGGGACGGGAACGGCGAGGTGGAACGTCGTCGCCAAATCGGCGCTCGCGGCGCCTAGATCTGGGAGCGGGACGCCCGTACGCGTGCCCTCGCCTGTGGTGCAGTCGCGCGAGGGCTCCCCTGGCCCGGGTCGGTCCGGTGTGGGTGGGGCGGGTGACGTGAGCGCGAGCGGGGGGTCTAGCCTGGCGAAAGCGGGGGTGTGGATGTCGCCGACTGTGCAGGCACGGCGAGGACGGGAGATTGCGGTGACTGGGAGTGCGACGACTGTCGTCCCCGAGGGCCAAGGTGCCGGTGTCCCACAAGAACCGGTCGAGAACGTCCCGGCCGACTGGGAAGACGACGCATAGAGTTTTAGAACCCTTCATCATCACCACGATGGACGGCATGGATGCGACGAAGCGATAGAACTAAGATGACCCACAACTTCGTAATACAGACGGCACCCTGGACATTATATTAAGGCTCAGGACTTTCGACTGCACGGCGTCCGGTGCTAGATTGACCTGAGAACCAGTGTCCAGCGGGAACCGCGCCAGGGCCGTTTACTAAGTAACCGCCCGTTCTTCGAGAACTCATAGTTCGACGACCATTTCGAATCCGTGTTGCTACTCGAAGGATATAAAGCGGTCCGACGCTTTCTCGCCCCTTTGCCGACCGCGCACTAGTGGCCAGGGACCAGGGACCTGTGGTAGCTTGATTTGTGTCCAATTTAGTATCGCCGACGACTTTCCCCTTGCGAATTTCGAGCGCTGGAGCCTAGCTCGATGGTGTGGGGACGTCAACAGCTCCACAGGGTGAGAGAAAAATTTATCCGCCCCCCCTGGTTTTACAAGCAACTTAGGGGTTATGCTAGATCGACCACTGAACCCGATTGTTTCAAGAGAGACTGAGTATTTGTGATCCTTCATCCATCCACATCATGCAACGATAGCTGGCTTTGAATTCCGTTATTGACAGTGTCCTAGCCTAAATAAAAAATATGCACGTGAAACATGAACCGAGCAACAATAGCTTGCTCCGCAAACGAACCTGGGAGCGTCCTTGCGGACACACTTCACACCTTTTTGTTCGTTTCCTTATCGAGAAGCTAATTTATCAGATGTTTCAGGGACGTTCTTCCGAGTGCCTTCAACCTGGATGTTAGACGTCAGATACCTCTTGGGCTTGAGGTTCTATATGCTCCTCGGGGTTGTCATGGTGGGTCGAGGAACGAAGGCCGTACTGTGAGACGGTTCAGTTTGATAGGCTAGATCTCATCAGCACGCGCCTGAGGGACAGATTCAGGCATGCATACATGCATGAGTTGCACGGTGCCTCCCGTCTCCTCTCCGTCGGCCGATTACAAAAGCCCCATTTGGTTCCTTCCGTGGTATTCGTCGAAACAAGAGAGACTCGTGGATCAACGCTGGTGTTGGTAGGCACGCATGCTCGGAGCATCCCTACGATGCTATTGGTATTCGGTGGGCCCATCCGTTGTACGAAAGCGAAGTATATTTGGAGCAATTCTTGGTCCCCTTTGACGAGTTTCTGGAAGGAGACCAATACCCGGCGACGCCACGTGAATACTAACTCTCAAGAATTTTTTATTTTTCATACCGTGATTGCTTTCGCAAGTAGCGATCAGCTCGGATGCCATCATGTCCGCGGGGTGGACTCAACGGCAAGTTGCCAGTGGCCGTGCGACGGCCGTGTTGCGGGTAATTGCAAGAATCTAGGCTGCTTTGATGGCACGATTCTTTCTAGCGAATATCATGTGTTGGCTCAGTCGGTCCGTCTTCAAATAAGCTGGTGCTCACCTACGTACTATGTAGATTACATTTGTCCTTCTCCGTGTTCTATTCTGTCCAGACTCCAATTGATACAGCGGAACGTGACTAGCGGGTCGCTCGGCGAGGTGCAAGTAAAGAAATTCATTCCGGAATCAGTCTCGTTTGACGGAATATTGGTGGTTGTCGGAAAGCGTTGACTAGTGTTGCCAGTGAACGAAAGTTGAACTTTATTTGTGAGTGACTCCGCCGTCACCCTCAGAGCCGTCAAGAAGTGAGTACGTCACACAAGCTCATATGTACTTGCACTTTGCAAATGAGTGGGATGATACTATGTGAACTCCAGAGCTCCGTACGAACTTTCCATTCGACTCGCTAGACAAACCGGGTGCGGTCACTAGCAAACTTGCACCTTCTGGAGCTCACTGCTCGTCCGACACTGCGACACACCAGTCCCTGCTGTGTGGTAGAGCGTCACGTTCCGGCAGTAGTTCGGCTCGTGAAATCAAAGTTGCGGTGTCCCAAAACGGGTACTGCCACCCGGAACTACCCCGACCAATAAGCACACGGATGCCTCCCATCGTCTATGAAGTCGTCCATTCGGTCAACCATCTTAGCGAGCTGACTGAGTTCACACACGACAAGCCGAAATGACGATGCTTGTAAACTGACCTGAGTCCAGGCGAGAACCTGCGAAAACCGATTCCACAAACATTTCTTAACTCACAATGAGTGCCAAGAATGGACGCAGTACATGGAAGATACCCGGAGTCAGCGCGCCGGCACATCCACAGCCCATCATTGGTACGTGTACATAAGTCAAGGAAGCAGTGTATGTAGTATGTACACATCGGCGACTTGAGTCTCCCGTTCTAACTTTATTGTCGTTCAACTCGCGAGAGCGAAATCAATTGAGATGCATCACAGTTACGTAGGAATCATTCCGAACCGTGCGGGCCTATCTCCGCCTCGATCGATTGAACGACACTGCAAGTCTCGGATCAACGGATGGGCTGTCCGTCACGCCGAATCCTCGCTGCGGAAAACACGAATAGCATGGCAGGGGTCGAATAATGCCATTCAATTCGGTGCATCCGGCCCTGCCACAGCTCCAAGTAGCCGATCACTCATGAAACTCGGAGGGGATAGTATGTCGATACGTTCGCACACCTTAATCATTCTCAGGTATCTCCACGCACCACGGGTAGGTATGCTAACGGTGGGCATTAGAGTTCGCGTTCTTTGACAGCGGTGTTAGCCGTCAGAAAGCGAGCCGAGCTGACAATAACAATAAGACATCCCAGAAAAAAAAATACACAGGATATCCTATCACTGCACGTGGACTGCCCATTTTCTGTTTCAATTTTCTCCGTTCTTTATTTGCGACTAGATTCATTAAAACTATCAGCAGCCTTTCTAGAACATCTCACAGCCAAACCTCCGCTTCAAGTTATCCGAGGTGGTGGATGGACATGCGAACTCAGTGACTCGGCAGTTTACTTGTCGTCATGGTGCGTCGAGTAACGAGGTCGTATTCTGATGCAATACAATAGGACCGTTGATCTCGTCAGCATATGCATGCATCCGTCGAACCAATAGGTAATCGGTGATGTGTGCCATAGATGGTGCATGAAGCAGCCCTATGCAGGCTTGCGTCATCCGACATGCATGTAACCCAGGCTCGCGGGAGTGCGTCTCGCAATGTCAGCGCACGTGTTTAATTCTCGATATTTCTCCAACTCTGACAGATCTCGTCGGAACAGCGGCGAGGAATCCATTCATCACGGAACTTTTTAAATTGATTTCATGGCGACTAGAGAGCATCGCATCCTTGGTCAGGATCGCCGTGCACCGCTGGTTATGCCTGCGAAATAGGAACTCCGAGTTCGCCGAACATGACCGTTCCTACTTTCGAAAATTCGTTTGATCGGCATCCGTCCCGACCATTGACCATAACCCATAATGAATATATACCCGACGTTCGTTCAAATAATCATGTCAACAGCGGGAACGTCCTGCAGAGTTCTGTCCGTGTGGAAACAACTACCCCGTATGCGATGCCAGGACGAAGCTGCGCCCGCATAACGCATGTTATTCCAGCGCAAAATAAAACAAGGGATCCACCAGTGCACTCTAGAGCTACGATCTAGGTCTAACAAATATAGACACCGGCGGAGATGTTGGAAGATCAAGGAAACGTGCTGAACGGACGTCTAGAGGGTAGTGTACAAACGGGAACTTGCGACTCCACTTCACACACCGACTATGGAGATGGATCCCTCGATGGGTTTGAGTTGGCAATCACGGGTCGCTGGAGGAGCTGATGAAGCGGACAATTTTTGGCCTAATGTCTGCAAGTAGAGATGAGGGCAAAGTTTGCCGTGAGGCAAGATCACGGACCACGGTATCACCATCTTGTAACAAGGTTTGGTGCTGTATTCGGATACCATTGATGTAGGTGCCATACGCAGAGGCACGGTCTCTGATGAGGACCTGTGCTCGCTTATCAGTATTCAATTGAATACGGACGAAGTTTGATCAGACCTGTTTCCCCTGTATCCACACTTCGGCATGTGGCGCACTCAGCGAAATCGGACCTTTCGGGAAAGCGCCATTGGACGATGAAGGGGCGACATCGTCTGATTCAGATTGCAACTGTATTCTGACCTTGTCCGGCAGCGATAGTTGTTTGGTTTCAAAAGGGAAGCCATCCGGGGTCGGGGCAAACGACAAGGTAGGCAGAGCGTTGAAGTTCATTGTGATGAAGGGTGAAATAGATTCAGGGGGCCTGATGCAGAACGGGGCGAGGATGTAGACAGAGACGAATGTCATCGTGATTTTATACGCGTATCCAAATCACGGGGCCTCCAAAAGCGATGCAGTGAAGCGTTGGAAACATGTACCACGGCAACGGAGTGAGCCACAAGGCCGGTCGAGCCCCAGAACCGTGTGTCCAGACTCCAGGGCCGTGCAAACGGGTACAACCGAGAAGGACTGATCAGCACGGTCGTGTCTACACTTTCTTCAAATCAGCGCGAGCGATGTCAACTTACTCTGAAGGAACGGCGGGAGTAAACCTTACACAAAAGCGCACTCGTTAATCACCCAGGGGGGGTCCGTTGTCCTCGTGGTGAAGCCGGCCCATGCCGCTCCGATTCTGAACCTTTCCATTCTAATAAATTGAGGTCCGTTGGCAATCAGCTGAAGCAGCTGCCGGATCGGGATAATAGGGGTACCTGGCGACGGATTGTGGGTCTTATTTCCAGCGAGTCATTGACCCTGTTCGATTTGTTTGAGCAGAAGCCAAGACTGGGCTTAGAATCCACTCGCGAGATGTGCTCCCGCAGCCCGAGTGTTACCCTAGGGCGCATGTCAACCATGTTGCAGATGCCGACGGGGGGACCAAACTACCATTCGGACCAAAGAGGAATCATGGAAGTTGTCACGTGACTTTCTACAAGTTTTCACCGAACTCGCGTGCGCTTCGAGTCCAGTTTCCAAGCCCCGTCTCTGTCAAGGTCCTTTTTCTTCCGGCAAGGTACCTTGTCATGTCACGTCTACCCCGGGCTATCAATCCTCTATTGTCTCCTTATCAGAGCTTATTAAAAACCTCAGCACTCGCTCCACCCCGGACACCACGAACACAGGTTAATTTCTCGACGCGACAGACACAATCTACCTCGGAATACCCTACATCATCTCACACTACTTCAAGAGGGTCAGATAACGACTCGTGTTTCGCAGCGTATCTCAATTCCGTCTTTCCGTCCTTGGAATTTCCTCCGGAGTTAGCGAAGCGAATACTCACTCATGGTAGCCACAAGGCTGCTATTCATGGACATAACGGTCGCCTGGGGTTTATCGGTGAGTCTTCGTTCGATCCGAGTAGCTTTCTTTCGCTCGTGGCTGACAGGTCTTTCTGTGACGCGACGTCGGTAGGCCGCCGCGTCCTAGAATCGTATTACTTGCTGTTCATTCACGAAGCTGCACGAGGGAATGCACACCACGATTACGAACGGCTCATGTCGCGCGCTCTAAACACGTATTTCCTGGGAGAACACGTCGCGCCGCGGTGGTCTCTTGGTCGCGTGCTTCTTTGGGTCCCAACGGCTCCCAAGGAAGCTCTCCAGGCCGCCCGGAAACAAAATCCAGATTCCGAATTGGACGAGGCACTGATCGCGTCCCCCGGTGTCGCAAAGAGCGTGGGGCTTTACAAGGTGATGGGCGAAGCCGTTCAGGCCGTGGTTGGGGGCGTTTATCATCAATTCGTTCGTGTTCGGCTTCTTCGAAGCGTTTGATTGACATTGACTTAACCTTTCATGATCGTGACGTCCAGGGTGGCTCCGTTGCCCATCAGCTGTTCCACACGCGGATACTTCCGCACCTCTTGTTGCCTGAGAGATCAAGCGGTGTTCCCGAGGAGTTTCATGCGACAGCGCTGCAAATCTGTGAGCGAATGGGCGGCCAAGAAAGCGATTTACTACGACATTCAAGTATCCCTGAGCACGTGGAGGACCATCATGCACAGATATCAGCTAGGAGGAGAGCCGCGTAAGCAACTTGTTTGTTTTGACTGGGCGGGCGGTGCGTTTACGCATGCAGCAGCGCCGCTTGACTATAGACCGCTTTCATGTTTATTTGCTAGGTCGTTGAGATATCACTGATTGGTGTCTGGAACTCAAAAAATTGCCGCAGTCTATGTTTAGACTGTGCAGACTACCCCTAGGACGTGGTCCTTGTGTTGTCCGTATGCCCCGTTAAGGTGGAAATCAATTACGATCCCATGCAAATGTTAGCAGTAGGGGAAGTATTACCACGCATGATTCGGCTGCTCGACTCGATCCTGCTAACTGATTATAATTAATTTCTCATCTACTTCCTTTCTATCTGCGCAGGTGAATAAGCTTTCAAACTCGGTAGGACTTTTCCACTCTGACGTTCCTCACTTCCCTCGTCCATTCAGCCTCGTGGATCAAGATCTAGTGCACGAGGCCGCGGTCCGCAGTTAAATTGAATGAGAAACGGTATCCAAGCAAGATTGTGCCTTCACGTGGAGCGGCGACAACGGTATGACCCACGATCTACTGCGCAATAGAAACTCGGCGCAAGTTTAGTCAGTAATGCCCACTCGATCACTGTTTGCGAGCGGCGCCTGACCGCCATTTTACGTTCACCTCGGGCTTTATATGACCAACCGATGACTCGTTTCGTCTCACAGCAGAGCGGTGCCCGATAGCAGACGGGGCGCGCGGGCTCACGCTGCTTTCGTTTAAATCACAGGTCTAGATGCCTCGAGGCATGAAAGTTCTGTACTTGTATACGGGTTTATGTAATTGACGCGTCTTGGCTCAGCCGAGACCATGTCGCCGCTCGCGCCTCAGCTACGATCTCGGGGACGGCAATGGAGATCGCCGAAGCCGGGGCGTAAGCCGCACATTTACTAGATTCTCATATTGTCGTCGCGGATGTCCGTCGGCACGAATAATGCATTTCGTAACAACCCAGAGGCAACGCTACCTCTCGCAGCTATAAGTTCAGGCTGTTCAGCTCTCGGACGCACAACGTCAATCTGATTGACATGTTCCACAGCCCCCTATCCAGACCGGGATGAGCGGTTTTTCGTCGTCACCCCCGATCTCACTGATGCGATCCAGTACGTGGAGTTCCTCTTCCCCGCCCTTGAGCTGGCCAAATATCACATATTTACCCTTCAGTTTCTTCAGCTGCGCTTCGTCGTTCGTCAGCACGACGAAGAACTGTGACGCATTCCTTGCACCCGCGCCGGTCTTGGAACTCGCCATCCCGAGCGAACCTTTCCGAGGCATTACTCTGAGACCCTCTTCCTCCGCCTTGAAATCGCCTCCATAAATGGACCGGACGAGCATCGGATCAGAAACGCGGGGTGGTGATGATGCGTCGCTCGAGTCCTACCTCGCCCCCACTTCCGTCTCCCCGAAGTATATCACCGCCTTGCGCGACGAAGCCCTTGACGACGCGATGGAGGGGACACCCGAGGTAATGCAGCTTCCTGTTCGAAGCGCTCTTGCACGCGCCCTTGTCCCCGGTGCACAGCGCGACGAAGTTGGCGGTCGTCTTGGCGAGCTTGGGCGACGCGCTCAGCTCGAAGACGAGCCGGCCCGCGAGGAGAGGCTCCGGGGGGTCGAATCGGAGCGTCTGCGACCCGTCGAGGCCCTGTAGGACCTCACGTTGCCAGTCGGCGAGGTGGTGTGGGTCCGAGGGGAGATCGTAGCTCGCGGCGTGTTTGGTGAGGAGCGATCGGGTGCGATCGTACGCGTCTCGATCGCGCTGGAACTTTGTGGCGTCTCCCATGTGGAGGTCGAGATAGACGTGACGCCCCGCTATGATCATGAGTATCCAGCTCCTCGATCGCTTCTGAACGGGAACGGGCTAGATCCGGCACGCGTCGATTTGGCTTATCCGAGGCAGGGACCGCTTGTCGCACGCGACAAACATCGGTGAGATGGCCGAGCGGTCTAAGGCGCCAGACTAAGGACTAGGTCATTGGATGACCACAGAATATCTGGTCCGAAAGGGCGTGGGTTCGAATCCCACTCTCATCACAAATTTTTAGCTGTATTCATAGTACTTTGATCAGTGAACGTTCAGACATATTTTCCGGAGAGTGTTTTGCTGCAGCTCAGTGTTCTGGCCCTCTCATTGCAATTTATTCTTGCTGGCGAGATGGCCGAGCGGTCTAAGGCGCCAGACTAAGGACCAGGTCATTATATGACCAAGCATATCTGGTCCGAAAGGGCGTGGGTTCGAATCCCACTCTCGTCACACTTTTTTGTCCATCGAAGTTCGTCAATCGCGTTCTTTCCTGTGCGAATGTACACTCGAGCACGTCATATGAGGTTATATCGTTCGAAAGCGGCGTGGGTTGAGGACCCACTGACTCCCTCTTTTGGCAAGCTCTGCTGTTGATCTGTACACACACCGTGCCAGAGACCGATATTCGTCCCTCCTTCCCTCGGCCCCACCATCACCACTACGAATCCCCCGGTCGGAAGAGGCCGTCATATGCGGTGCGGTCGATGATCCGACGCCCCACGACTGCGCGCGAGGGATGCCAGGATACATGATCACTGGCAGCCCTGGCGCTCACTCGCGGACGTCGACATGGATACCGTCGCCGTTTGCGAACTCGACGGATCCCGTCCCCGCAAGTAGGCCTGGACTCCCGGCCGATCTTCCCAACAGCGCGGTGCTCCGCAGCTCCGATGATCACTAGGGTCGTCTGCGCCCGCGTCTGACCCGGACGACGAGGGAACGCGCGAGCGTTGTCACAGGGCCCGTGCGTGCACTGCAAGTCTCCGATCGCGATGCGATCTGCACGGGGTGGTCGATGAGCACTATTGTCCGCCGAGATCATTTGCGGTGCGAAGGCGATAAGGCGATAAAAGGTTCCTTTTGAGGACTGCCCTTCTGATGCGCATCGAAATCGAGCGACGCGGTGCATCATGATCTCGTAGGACGAGCTCACCCCAAACCCTATCGTTCGTCGGTGTAAGGCATGCCCGAGGGACTGAGATGGATAATAGAAGGCTGGACGTTACATCAGAGGATTCCATATGTATCGCCATGTTAACCCCGTCGAATTCACCGTTTTCCCTAAGAATGGTCCGACGGGGCTTCTGGAAAGTGCCTGGGTCAGAGGCACCGACGACGAGGAGAAAAATTTTGATGAGAGTGGGATTCGAACCCACGCCCTTTCGGACCAGATATGCTTGGTCATATAATGACCTGGTCCTTAGTCTGGCGCCTTAGACCGCTCGGCCATCTCACCTGACGACGAACGAGGGCCGAAGAAGTAGATGTGGTATTGTTGTGACCATCACGCGTCACAAGGGGCCAGAAGTGCGCTTCGCAAGCATCGACCACACGAGTGGGCACCGTCAACATGGCCTCTGCGTACTACGAGTTCTACAGGGGATCGTCGTACGTTCGAAACTTTACTCGGTCGCAGAACAACCCCCACAACGGCTCCGTAGCATTGGCATGGCTCTCACCGACTCGCTGGACGAGCTCATCACCAGCGGTGCCATCACGCCGCAGCTGGCGATGAAAGTTCTGCAACAGGTGCACCGCGTGGCACCGCACGTTGGCTGAGCGCGCTGACGACCACCGTCCCGTCTAGTTCGACAAGTCCCTCGCGGACACGATGGTCAAGCAGGTGAAGACCAAGACGACGCTCAAGGTAGGTTCGAGGCACTCGCAGGCGCGCGTGTCGCTCACGTTCGTGCGTCGACAGGGTCACTTGCACACGTATCGTCTGTGTGACGACGTGTGGACGTTCATCGTCAAGAACCCGTCGTTCAAGATGGAGTCGAACGAGATGGTGTCGGCCCCACGAATAAAGATCATCGCGTGCAAGAACGGAGACGCCATAGAGGCTGGAAAGAAGTGACATACCTCGGCGTGTCCGCACTGTACCATACTCGTAGTTAGTCGTCCGGCACGTTGCGTCAGATACCAATCAGTTCGACGTCCGGTCTACATACTTAGTTCAGGGAGAAAAAAAGCTGTGAAGCTCTTGCACGTGCTCATATATGGATTCACTTCCCAGCCGCTTCGGGTTCTCGGCCTTGTTTCCTATCCCTTCTCCGCCTCGAGCGATACCCATGGACCACATCAACTATCCTGAACCCCCAACCGATTCCACCGTCGCCGCTGCACGCAGGGCCCTCCACTCACAGCGCCAAGAACTCTCGCAACTCACAGAACGCATAGCGTCAGCAGAAGATGCCCTCGCGCAGATCGTCCAAGACAGGCAGCGCGAGATTCGAGAGATGCAACGCGACCAATTCGCCCTGGAGGAAAAAGTGCGCCTCACGCTGGCTTACATCTCGCCCATACGACGACTGCCACACGAACTTCTCCGCCATATCTTTATATTCAACTTCGACAATCACCCTTGCTGTGCTTGGATCCTCGCCTCCGTCTGCGTCCTATGGCGTAGGCTGACCCTATCGATACCTAAGTTATGGTCCAAGGTGAGCCTCGGCTTCCGTCTCTTGCGCATCGGGTCCGGGGACGCCTCCCATACCCCCACGTCCCTATTGACGCCCGAGCACCTTTATCGATTAAACAACGTGTTCTTCCCCCGAACTTTCTCTTGCCGATATGTTTCCCGAGTTTCATGTGGTGAACACCCCCTTGAAGGTGTATGATCGACTGCACCGTGTTTCCCTTTCAGAAACCATGCGTCGAGCCACATATACTCCGCATGCTATCCGCATCTGCTTCCCTGTCGATTCGAGCCGTCGTATCTAATTCTTTCGCCCAGATCCGCCTCGTGACCAACCAGAGTGCCTCTCCTGACACCATTCGCCTCTGGCTCGAGCGCTCTGGCGACAAGGTTCCCCTGGACATCGAAATCTACCTGCGTGTGAGCGGTAGTTCGTCAGAGTCGTCGAGTCGCACCCGGGCGTCGTCACCCACACCCTGGATTCCGCCACCGCCCAGCCCACCGACACACTATGTCCTACCACCTCCACCACCTGGCGCTGCCATTATTTTACCCCCAGCGCACACACCGATCATCGTCCCACAGTCGCCTTCTCACCATGACGCCTGGGGAGCGTCTCCGCCCCCACCCTCCTCTCGAAGTACCCCGCAGGCCCAACGCAACACGCACTGGGGACACATCGCCATCTTCTACCTGATCGAGCAGATGCACCGATGGGAGCGCTTCGTCTTTCGGTTCGATAAGCAGTTCCCTTCTATATCTGCGCTCAAGTCTATCAATGGTGCGCGGCACGCGCTTCGTCGTTTATTATGTCTAACGATGACATAGGCGATGCGCCCATGCTCAGAGAGTTTGAGATTTCTTGTGCAGAGACGATATATGCCAATGAATGGGCCTGGCTTCCCTGTACGAATCCATCGACTCCCTTGACGTTATCCCAGCTACAGTCCCTCATGCTCCACCATGTACCATTCAAATGGTCTTCTCCCATCTTCAAGACCGACCTTCGTTCTCTCAACCTTCGTTCGCTCCCTTCAAATCACCTCCCTCTGGATCGGATCCTGCATATTATTTCGAGTAACTCGAATCTCGAGTCCCTCACGCTTCACTTTGCCGTTGTTGTACCAGCCATCCTTCCCCTACACACCACCTGCCTATCAAAGCTTCGGGAACTCACGTTCGGAGGCCATTACCACATGTCGACGCTCACCGATGCGCTGGTCCTCCCTACGTTGGACGTGCTCAACCTCGACGTTGAGGCGCGGGACCCTATCGAAGACGTCATCACGAATCTGCTCCAACGATCCAACAACCCGCCCATCACTCAGCTGTCGGTGTCATACGGAAACACCAGCAACTCCACACTCTACTATGGTCCGGGTGGCATAGTCATCGCGTGGAACTTTTTGGCTGAGATGAACCACCTTCACACGCTGACCGTGGGGGGCACTCCCCTCGAGCCATTCCTAGTGTCGCTAGCAACGCCCGAGGACGAGCAGGCACACTGGATCTGCCCCAACTTGAAAACGGTGACGATGAAAAACTGCCATACGCATCCGGACGGGATCGCGAAGCTAGTCCAGCTTATAGAGGCGCGCAATCCAGAGACGGGGACTGCCACGATGGTGCACGGGGTGACGCCTTGCAAGTTGCGGCACGTCGAGCTGTACGACTGTGCGTCGGTGGGTCCGGACGTGCTAGAGTGGCTCAAGAGTCGGGTGGACGAGGTGATTTGCGTTGAGCCTTCTTATGCGAGGTCTGCTTGATATTCATTTTTCCTTATCTTCGATCCATTTTGTAGCACCTCTAGTGATATCCGTATTCTCGAATTCTGTATTAGTATTCTACTATGTATAGCGTGGGCTAGGAGATGACGATACCTTGATGACGATGACGCTAGTGTTATTTTGAGACGATGGCTTGGCTTCGTGGGCTCAAAAGGCGCTCTAGCGCCGCCAAGTGAATAGATTTATCAGTAGATCGAACCGTTTGACTTTTCGACACCTACAAGTACTTGGCGGACGCCCGGTCGTCGTGGGACTGGTTTGAAACAAACGTGGTGCCGTTTGTGATCCCGTGGCGTCGTTCATATATCAACCTAGATTAATCTTGGCACGGATCTTGGCTGGTCTTGGAGAGTCTTGGAGGGTGCGATGGGGATCCAAGAAACCAAGAGAAGTTTCGTTAGTTCAGCTACCGAGCACTGGTGCACGATCGAAAGAGGGATGGTGCAGAACGGTTGATCGGTGAATAAGCACGTTGCCAAGTGCTCGCTAGCGTGCGACCACGCCGCGCTTCGAATCATCATGACGCAGTGCTGACACGCGGTGTCAAGGTGGAGTTGTTCGCGTTGATCAAGACCTAAACCCTGGGCAGGCGATGTATATAAGCGGGCTTGGCCGCGCTGGTTTTCTTGGCCCACACCTCGTTACCTTTCGGTTACCGTCTTCTTCTCCTTCTTCTTCTTCTAAAGGTCGAGAATGCCGGTGCCAGTCCCCGTCTCCGTCGCTGGCCAGACCCCGGCAGAATGGGGTTGCTTAAATAGAGCCAAACAGGGCTGCCTAATGCCGTATGACATGGACTCGGAGCCTGAGATCACCCACAATCGCAGGTCTGACTCCAACCTTCATCCCACCCCACATCGCACGCCCCAACCCACACACGGCGAACTGCATACCTGGAGAGACCGCCACGTCGCTCAGCTGAAGAGCTCGAGCATGCCTCCGAACGGACACGCGACGCTCGCGGAGAGTCTCTTGCCGGGCACGGTGCCCCTCTCGCCCTCGCCCCCGACGTCCTGCGCGCCCGTCCAATGGGACTGGGACGTCGAACACGAAGACCGGAAACTCGAGGCGCGAGCAGACGCAGCCCTGCACGACGTACTTCACGTCGACCGACGAGTCCTCAAAGACATCGTGCGCGAAAAGACCCACTGCGAGGTCGGCCGGATCGCATTTCTGAGTTCAGGCGAGTTCCGTCCCCCACCCTCGGTTCCCTCTTCTCCACGTTCCTGAAACGGGGCTCTCCCCCAACTGACAGGCACGTTTCATAAAGTCGGTGTCGTCGAATGTCGCTGGCTCGACGAGGCTTACGTTGTTGGCTTACTTATCAGGCATATCTCGTTACCCTGGCTGACACACGACAGCTGGTCGCACGTGTGGCTCGTCGGTTCATGCCGCGCCTCAAGACGCAATCGGAAATCGCGACGATGCAATATCTCCGAGAAAAGACTGGCATACCAGTACCAGACGTTTACTTTTATGAATCTAACCCTTACAACCGTCTGGGTGGCGAATACATTCTCATGTCCAAGGTTCGTCGGACCGTGGAGCCTCCTCTTGTTCCTGGTTCCTAACTGATGCTATGTCATGCGCAGGCGTCGGGCATTCCGCTCGGTAGAGTGTACCACTCGATGTCCAACGAACAACTCAAGATACTGTTCAGAAATATAGCATCTCTCATAATACCTCTCTTCGCTCAGCGTTTCTCGCATATAGGTTCTCTCCATTTCCCCACGTTTTCTCGATCAGTCTCGCCGCCCTTCGGCTCGCCGTCTTCGGCGACGCCGACTGCATCGCATATGCATTTCAAGCATTTCTCTTTGTCAGCCACCCCCACCGTTGGGAACACCCCCGCAGCTCCGCACTCTGCGCGCATCACACCCACCCCTGCACATGTCGGTCCCATAGTTTCATGGCCGTTCTTTGGATCCGGCCGGGGCGACCTAGCACATCGGTCCGAAATAGATCGTGGACCCTGGTCATCAACCCGATCTTATCTTGAATCCTGTGTCCGACGCGAAATCGCGGGCGTAAAGCGGGAGAGCGAGGGAAAGTCCGCCCCTCATCGGTTGCACCTTGATCCGCACGAGATCCGGTCCTCTAGACACCATCACCTTGATGCCGTTCCCGATGATCAGAGCGACGACTCTGACGAATGGGACGCGCAGGAGAGCGAGGAGGAGTTGGAGGGTCCCGGGGACGCCATGTACCGCGATTATCGTCGCATGCAACGGAGCACGTTCTTGGTCGCGCACATCATGCAGCGCGAGCAGGCCGTACGCAAAGAGATGAAGCGCTGGATGCGCGTCATGGACCGGCTTGGGGCCCACGCCGACAGCTCTGGTCACGAAGAGTTTGGTCTCGACTGTCACGATCTCAACTTGGAAAACCTGTTCGTGGACGAGCGCGATCCGACGCGAATCGTGCGTCTAAACCCATACGTCTCCGTGAGGCGTCCCGCTGACCCTCCTCGTATAGACGTGCATCATCGACTGGGAATCGACGACGACGCGACCGCTGTGGGCGTGCGCGCACCTCCCGGCGTTCGTGCAGACGAGCCCGTTCACGTCAAAACTGTTCCGCGAGGTCGTGTCGTCGATCGCGCTCTCCAAGTCGCCCAAGAACGCGGCGATCGCGGCGACGACCAAGGAATGGCTCCACTACGAAGCCGTCGGCGCGCGTCTCCGGCTCGCGCACCGCTGTGTCGAGTGGGACGGTTGGGAGGAAGGGCTGGTGGAGAGCATCCTTGGCGCGGAGGAACACGAGGAGGAGTGGTTCAAGGACGTAGAATCGACGGTGGAGGGGTCCGAGGTGCCGAGCGCGCCGTCGTACGACGTGGGCAACGGCCGAGGATGCGTGGAGAGCGACGCGGTGAACGGGTACGCGTCGGAGCCGACCTCGGGGGCGTTGAGGGTCGCGGCGCTCCGCAGCCGGAGACAGGCGGGGCGGTTGCCTTTGCAGAAGGCCAAGGAGCGGGAGCAAACGTTGACGACGACGGGGGATATTTGTGGTGGACGGGGCGGGGAGCTCGGGCGGAGGCTGGAGGCGTGGTTGAGCGTCAACGGCAACGGGGGACGGCGACTCGGGGACGAGGAATATGACGCCGAGGCCGAGTGAAGGTCTGGGGTTTGCCGGTGGGTGACATAGACTTTACTCTATGGCGGGGATACCTCCTAATAACGTAACGACGCGCTTTTCCTTCCTGAACTCACGAACGAACTTTTCGCATAACATGGCATATCGTGACGAGCTGATTTTCTTTCGTGTACACAGATTTAATTTATGTGATGTAATAGAAACATTGTCGTTTTTCCTCGTGTGGTACATGTGGGCCGAACGCAAGACTATCAAATTGAGGGAGAAAATCAACATTGGTGTTACAAAACCTGTTCTGTTGGTTACAAAGCTACGTAAGTGGTGTTCGTTCGTACTCGCTCTTTCCATTTCCAGATCCAATCTCCCGCTCACTCGTCCCATTTCAGCAGGACCGCTTCCGTGGTCTGCGGGAGCAATATTGCCCGCCCGTTCTCGAACGCGTAGAACCTGTCTTTGCCGCGCGGGCGTAGAAACGGCGGAACCCATAACACCCGCCGATCACCCTTGACGCGGACGAGCCAACCGTCCTTGCGCAGACGATATGCCATGTGTGGTGAACCTTCGACGAGGTCATCCGGGTCGGATCGGTCGAGAAGGTGGGGCGGGGACCTTGGCGTCGAAGCGCCGTCACGCTCGTCGTCTCCGTCTCCGTCTCCGTCTCTGTCGCTTGTCCCCGTCGCTTCTTCCCGCGCGCACAGCGCACACCGCGCCATCCCCGTGTCGTCCCCGTCGAACTCGACCACCCAAGAACAGACAGACCCGTCCTCGCCCCTCGACACGAGCCTCGTCCCATCGTCCTCGAACCGGACAGAATACACGTTCTTGACTGGCGCTTGGTCGGCGCTGACGACGTCGTGCGACGCGGACGTCGAAGGGTACCACACGCAGAGCGAGCCGTCTTCGCGCCCGATCGCTACCTGCGCGGCGCCAACGGTGGACGCGTAGTACGCGAGTGCCGTGACGGCCGAGACGGCCTCTCCTGCGAACACAGTGGCCGTGCACGCCCCGCTTGCGCGGTCCCAAATGCGGACCACACCCGACGCGGACCCGCCCATGAGCGTGCGAGCGTCGTCGTCGAAGAGAAGCGCATTGACGGGCGAGTCGTCGGACTCCTTGATGCTCGTTCGTGCCTTGCTCGCCACGCTGAACACGTCGACCTGACCAGATCCGTGCGCACACGCGACGTACGCGCCATCGGCCGACGCGACGAACGAATCCATCGTCTTCAGCCCCTTGAACTGCGCACGCTGCTCGCCTCGCGCACCACCGAACACGCGCACCGTGCTCTTCTCGTGGCCGAGGATGCTCAAGACGACGCAAACGAAGACGCTCCCGTCCGCAGAGAACTTGAATTGGATGGAGTCGTCCCCTCGCATGGCCCCGAATATCCCTACGTCGATCTTTGTGATGATGCGGTAATCTACGTCGACCAGGTCCCATTGCACGGCGCCGCCCATGATGAACCGCGTACCGTCTGGAGAAGGAACGACTCCGATTACAGCGCGGAGCGGGTTTGATTTGAGCACCGAGAACATCTCCCATGTGAGCCTTGGCATCGCGAGATCGAGAATTTGAAGAGAGCCCTGAGATTCGGCTGCCACCGCCCAATTTCCGTCCAACGATACCGCAACACCAGTCGTCGTCCCAGACGAGTGGATGGGCAGAGCATCAAGTGGGATTGGCAAGCGTGCGACAAATAAGAAACCAAATTTAGCAAACACGAATGTCGCTCGCTGATCTGTATATGCAGTCACCAGTCTCCATGTAGGCCACTCAGAGCGCAGGGAGTGGAACGCAAGTTTGATCGCCGCCTTCGGTAGCCCCCATCCCATTAAATTGGCCTGCCACATAGGCATGCGCTTCAGGTACTTTTGAATAAACTGCTCCGCGGTCCAGATAGTATGAGCCGTGTTGCGTGCAGCGACGCTCCACGAAAAGATCGCCTCGTCGCAGGCCCCTACAACACAGTGGTCGTCGTCAATGAAACGAACGAATCGTATCCCCGTGTGATTCCCAGAGCTCGTGTCCCATATCTTGACTGTCCTGTCCTCCGATCCTGAGGCAACGAGGCTCCCATTCTTAGACGCAGCCACGCAGTTCACGGGCTTAGAATGTCCTGTCATGCCGTGGGCTATCCTCCCATTGGACATATCCCAAATGATGACTAGATTGTCTTCCGACCCCGAAACCAACCGTCGCGAGTCGCATGAAAATACCAGTGAAGTCACTGGCCCCTCGTGGGTAACTAGACGATACAATGACTGGGCCGTCTCCATCGACCAGACCTGAATCTCCTTGTCTCGCGAGCCAGATGCCAGCAGAAGACTGTTTGTAGAGAACTCAAGACACATAATTAGCTCGGCATGACAATTTTCTTGCTTCAGATGTTCTCGGCCAACACTCGGGTCCCAGACAGTGATGGTACCGCCTTCGAATGCAGCAGCCAGAAAAGCGCCTGATGGAGAAAAGCGAACAAGCAATGGCGTCGCTGAAGGACTTCCGAGACTGGCGATATTTCTGCCTGTGATCACGCTCCACATTTGAACACCTTGTTCAACACCGGCTGTGGCGATCAAGGTGCCGCACGGGGAAAAGACGACCGAGTCGATTGAACTATCGAATTTGAGACTTATCCGGATGGAATCCCAACCTTCGACCTGTTCTGGATACACAACGACATTCCCAAGTGATTGGCGTCTAAAGGTCTTGTAGATGGTGCTGGTCGTAGGAGCAAACGATATTGCTGTAAGATGGACGTGGAGAGCACAGTCAGAGATACAGTCCATGTAGAGCACGACGAGGCGGTCAGCATCTTGCAATAGTCTCAACGTGTCTTCAGGAACCTTGCGCAACATCTGAGACTTACTCTCAGCCGGGGCAAGAAGGGCAGATAACCAGACAAACCCCAAGCCAAGAGATGCCCTCGCGGAGCATTATCACGGCCTCGTCGAGTTCTCCGAAAAGACTGAGTGCCTCTATCCAACACAACAACACCGTGGTGCTGAACTTCTTTAGTGCATCCAATAGAGCTTCGGTGGCAAAATCGTCGCCTGATAGCTGAACGAGATGACGAGACCAAAAACGACAAGCATACAAAAGGGTCTCATCAAATGCCGCTTTGCGACGTTCAACGAGATCTGGAACTTCGCTGTTCGCCTTGGCTGGGTCTCCAATCCCACACATGTCGCGCTTCAGTGAGTTCAACATAGCCTCGAGGCATAACTGCGCCATGGGCCTGTGGTAGACAGCAGGATTGATCGCATGTTTTCGCGATCGTTGCGGATCGATCAAGAAGTCGCGGAATGATGCGTGGTAAAACTGAATGGGTTGCTTTCCATCCTCTGATGCGAGGAGAACGGAGCTGAGCAAGGGAACAATGATCCTGGCATCCGCGTCGGATCGGCGGAGTAACTTGTGTAGAGCTGGTATGGACAAGGGAATGACCATGCAATAGACGACTCCGAGAATAAGCCGTACAAGGTCTGGATCAGGAAAGACGGAAACGGCGTCTCGATAGAGCAAATCGAGGTCTGCATATGCTGATCCATCAGAAACAAGCGCCTTGTCCCCGAGAATAGCTTGCAGAATGCATCTTGTCACCCACGAACTTGACGACCGTAAGAGCAAAGATAAACAATCCTCCAGCCCTATTAACAATACGCTCCAGCTCGTTTGACGATGGCCAGGGACGAGGAACTCCTCCCATGACTTGAAGATGTTGGTCGTACGTGTCATCGAGCGCGCGCTGGAGGAAAGTGCGAATATCTGCCTCCGCATTGAACGTGTGGATGTCTAGTGATAGCGTAAGAGAAAAGACATCGGTCTGGCGGAAATGCGATTGAAGCCAGGGCTCCGGCCTGCTGGTTATTAACAACCGCAACGGAAGCGATGTCTTCAATGGAAGGAGCGCAAAAAGTGTGACGAGCTCCGAAACGAGGCTATCGTCGTCACATTCGTCAAGGGCATCGATAACGATAAGAATGGGTGCATCCGGAACTTCTATCACAGTGGATAAGGGCCCAAACAGGAGCTTCTCCATCTGTTCTCGGAGGACTTTCGCCGGGAGCATGTAATCAGTTTCTAGGGCTGTCATGACAGCAGGACGGATAGACGGTAGGAACCCGAGGAATTGGATTGTTAGTGTAGGGACGACATGTTGAGTGCTATGTCGCTCGAGATCTCTTCGCGAAAAGAAGAAGCTAGCAGCCAGACGATTCTGGCTCGCGTATTTCTCTGCTATCGTCTGTGACACGGCCGACTTTCCAGAACCGGGTCGACCGTTCAACCAACATATAGGCTTTTGGTCCGGTTCGTCTATCCATGAGGCGAGGCGAGAAAGCAACTCGACGCGTGTCCCTTCGATACACTTTGGGGTCGGATATCGCTGTGCGGAATCATGGGCTGCACTCGGCGCACTCGCCCTTTGGAGCGCTTCGACGAGGTCTTCGAAGGACAGACCATGATCAGCAAAGCAGCAAGACAGGAATCGTGATCGCTCACTTGAGTGTGGATCTTGGACGATCTGACTCCCATGAATCACAAAGTTAATCGTCTGGTCACCTTGGACTCTCTGCGCCGCATTGTAATACTGGTCCCGATGGATCTCACTGAAGGTGGAATGGCTGGCGTCGATATGCGATGAGTTGTTGAACATAATAGAAAAAGAAATTCCCTCGCCGCTGACCGTTACCACGGTTGAGTTCGGCAGTCACCGAGAGTCAAACTCGCGCAACTTAAGATGTGCTAGTTTTTCGCAATTCAGGACCAGACGCCGGGCCTGTTCAATCGTGTAAAGGTTCCGCTTGTTTAGTACATCGATACCACAGGTGATACAACAACGTCGTCCATTAGAATCCAACACCGAGTTCTACTCACTCGTCCCACTTCAGGAAAATCAGTCTATCGGACGGCGTGCGGATCGCGGCCCGCCTGTCTTCGTATGCGTAGAATGCGTCGTTCCCGCGCGGACGCAAAAATAGCGGGAGCCATAGCACACGCCGGTCGCCTTTGACTATCCAACCGTCCTTTCGAACCCGATACGGTGTGTGGAAGAGACTGTCCGCAACGTCTTCCGGATCAGATTGGGAGAGAAGGTGGGGAAGTCTCCGATTCGACGCGCCGTCCGAATCAGGTGAGCACAACGCGCATCGCTCCATTCGCGAATCATCCGAGTCGAATGCAATGGCCCAGTTGAAGACAGTCCCATCTCCACACCTCGTCGTGAGCCTGGACTGATCATCCGAAAAGTTGACAAAGTCTATGTCTTTGACTGCGACTTGATCGCTGTGAGCAACGTCGTGGGATCTGGACGTCGACGGAGACCACAAAGAAAGTGAGCCATCTGCTCGGCCGATGGCTACCCTGGTCTCACCCACCGTGCTTGCGCATGCAAGCGCAGTGACCATTGAGTTAGATGCCTCAAACTTGGCCTGGCAGGCCGCACTTCCGCGATCCCAGACGCGGACCACCCCTGCGATCGACCCTCCAATGAGCACCTGCGCGTTACGAGAGAAAACGAGTACGTTAATCGGCGAGCCATCTGCATCAGACTCCACTAGACTCGTTCGTGCCTTGTTTGTTGTATCAAAAATATCCACGTGACCGGGTCCGTGTCCGCATGCGATCCACTTGCCGTCAATGGATGGAACAAAAGAATGAACCTTCTTCAATCCCTTGAATTGTGCGCGCTGTTCCCCCGCCATGGAATCAAAGACGCGTAGTGTGTTCCTATCATCACTGAAGAGGCTTGAGACAACACAGAAAAAGATGCTCCCGTCAGGAGAGAACTTGAATCGGATGTCTTCATCGTCGCGCATCGACCCAAACATCCCCATGTCAATCTTCTTGACAATGTGATAGTTTGCATCGACCAGGCTCCACTGCATGATGCTCCCAACAACGAAACGGGTGCCATTTGGCGACGGAACAAAGTGCTCCGCAGTACGGATCGGGTTTGATTTGGCCGCCACCTCTAGGTCCTCCCACGTTGGCTTCGGCATTGAGAGGTCATAAATCTGGAGGGAGCCTAGAGCACCTGCAGCCACCGCCCAGTTGCCATCCGGCGAGACCGCAATCGCATTCAACGTTCCAGAGCTGTTCAATGGTAGATCATCCACTGGAGAAGTTAATGATGTGGAAAATAGAAGATCGACAGTGGTGAACGCGAAAGATGGCGACTGCGTTGCGTGTGCAGTTGTCAAGCGCCGTTTGACCGACTCAGTGAACGCCAGATGGACAATGTATCTCATCACGTGCTTTGGAGTGCCCCATCCAATCACGTTGGCCTGCCATATGGGGATACGCTTCATTGCCGTCTTGAAGAACTGTTCCGTAGTCCAGATGGTATGTGATCTGTTGTGCAAAGCGAGATTCCACGATAGTATTGCCTCATCGCAGGCTGTGATGATAGACTTGTCTTCATCAAAAAAACGAATGGACCGTATCCCAGTGTGATGGCCCCGGGAAAGCGTTTGCATGCATTTCCCGGAGGTGGTGTCCCATATCTTGATGGTCTTATCTTCCGAGCCTGAGGCGAGGACACTCCCATCCTTGGACAAAGAGACACAGTTCACCGGTCCGCGATGACCCATCAGGCCGCGAACCACCTTCCCTACTGACATATCCCAAACAATGACAAGGTTATCTTCCGAACCCGAAACCAACCGAAGGGAGTCGTTTGAAAATACCAGTGACGTGACTGGCCCCTCGTGGGTGGCTAGGCGGTACAATGCCTGAGCCGTTTCCATCGACCACACATGGAGGGTATTGTCCCGTGATCCAGATGCCAGTAGGACACTGTTTTCTGAGAACTCGAGACATGAGATTAACTTGGTATGACAACCTTCGTTCTTGAAGTGTTCGCGACCAGCGTTCGGGTCCCAGGTGATGACCGTATGATCATCCAAGGCGGCCGCCAAGTATTTTCCAGATGGAGAAAAGCGAACGAGTAGTGATGTTGATGAACGATTTCCAAGACTGGCGACGTTTCTGCCCGTGATCACGTTCCATACTCGGACGCCGTGTTCAACACCGGCTGTCGCGATCAAGTGGCCACTTGGAGAGAAAGCGACCGAGTGAATGGGATTATGGGCATTGACGCTTATACGGAGGGAATCCCAACCTGTAGCATAATCCGGGTGCATCACAATGTTCCCAAATGATTGCTGCTTGAAAGTCCTATAAATGGCGCTGTTCGCAGGAAGGATGGAGATCGCTGAAAGATGGACGTGAAGTGCGCACTCAGAGATGCAGTCCATGTAGAGCACAACGAGGCGGTCAGCATCTTGTAATAACGTCATAGTATCTCTTGGAACCTCGCGCAAGGTCTGCAAATAATCCTCAGCTTGAAAATGAACAGAAGACTACTGAACAAACCTTCAACCAGCGAATACCTTCGCGAAGCATTATCACAGCCTTATCGAGTTCTCCGAAAAGACTGAGTGCCTCTATCCAACATAACAGCACCGTAGTACTGAACTTCTTCAGTGCACCCAATAAAGCTTCGTTGGCGAATCCGTCGCCCAGCAGCTGAGCGAGATGACGAGACCAAAAACGGCAAGCATACAAAAGAGCTTCATCAAATGCCGCTCGCTGACGTTCAACGAGATCTGGAACTTCGTTGTTCGCCGTGGCTGGGTTTCCAATCCCGCACATGTCGCGCTTCAGTGAGTTCGACATGGTTTCGAGGCACGACTGCGCCATGAGTCCATGGTAGACATCGGGAATGATCGCATACTCTTGCGATCGTTGTGGATTGATCAAAAAGTCTCGGAATGATGCGTGGTAAAACTGAATGGGTTGTTTTCCGTCCTCTGAGGCGAGAACAGAACTGAGGGATGGAACGATAATCCTGGGGTCCGCGTCAGGTCTGTGGAGTAACTTGTGTAGAGCTGATATGGATAAGGGAATGACCATGCAATAGACGACTCCGAGAATAAGTCGTGCAACATCTGGATCTGGAAAGACGGAAATAGCATCTCGGTAGAGCGAATCGAGGTCGGTATATGCTGATCCATCAGATACAAGTACCTTATCCCCGAGAATAGCTTGCAGACGTTCGATGGGATTATGTATCTTGTCACCCACGAACTTGACGACCGTAAGAGCAAAGATAAACAATCCTCCAGCCCTGTTAACAATACGCTCCAGCTCGTCTGACGGTGGCCAGGGACGGGGAACTCCTTCCATGACCTGAAGGTGCTGGTCATACGCATCATCCAATGCGTGGCGTAAGAACGAACGGATATCCGCCTCTGGACTGAACGTATGAATATCGAGCGGTAGCGTGAGCGAGGATATGTCACGCCTGTGGAAGTGAGACTGAAGCCAAGGTTCCGGCCTACTCGTAATTAACAGCCGTAATTGGAGCGAGGTCTTTCCAGGGAAGAGGGCGAGGAGTGTGACGAGCTCCGAAACGAGGCTATCGTCGTCGCATTCGTCAAGGGCATCGATAACGATAAGAATGGGTGCATCTGGCGCTTCCATCGCGGTGGATAAAGGCCCAAACAGGAGCTTCTCCATCTGTTCTCGGAGGACTTTCGCCGGTAGCATGTAATCAGTTTCTAGGGCTGTCATGACAGCAGGACGGAAGGATGGTAAGAACCCGAGGAGTTGCATTGTCAGCGTAGGGACGACATGATAGGTGGTGCGTCGCTCGAAATCTCTTCGCGAAAAGAAAAAGCTAGCCGCCAAACGGTTTTGGACCGCATACTTGTCTGCTATCGTCTGTGCCACGGCTGACTTTCCCGAACCAGGTCTGCCGTTCAACCAACATATAGGCTTTTGGTCCGGTTCGTCTATCCACGAAGCGAGGCGAGAGAGTAACTCGGTGCGCGTCCCTTCGATACAATTTGGGGCGGGGAACCGTTGGGCAGAATCATGGGCAGCACTTGAGGCACTGGCCATCTTGAGCGCTTGGATGCCATCTGAAAGTGACCGCGTTCAACAAAACCCCCACCAGAATATGAGTGACTGCAAACGTACTTGGTTCGTGATCATGAACGATCTGATTTCCATGGATGATAGTGTTGATCGTTTGGTGTCCCGTCACCGTGGACCGTGCGTTGTAATACTGGTCTCGATGGACATCGCTGAAGGTAGAATGGCTAGCATCGACATGGGATGAGTTATTGAACATAGCCCCAACAGCTGTCAGTGCAAGGGTGAGAACTTAGAAGAGTCTGCGCAGTGCATAGAGTCGGGAGGTAGCGTGACAAAGCGTGACTCGTGACGTCACATAGGCTGAGGCAGATTCTTCGGGCAGCGCGAGATCTTGATCGTGAGTCCTGGTCGTTGCATTGTGTGCTAACATGCTTTGATTATTTGGGGGGCGCATGATCTGTACCAGCGGGATTATTGCGGGCCTTCCGAGCGCGCTCTGTCATAATGCATATTTACAGCAAAAACTATATGCATTATGCATTATTGCAAAAATTCACTCGTTTTGGGTGGCCCCGAGTTGGGACCACCCAAAATCTCATGCATTATGTTATCTACTGTAAGATTCTGCCAGTCGCCACACTGAGAAGGCATTGTTCTGGAGAGCGGATGAGCCAGGCGTTGGAGATGCCGCTCGGCATCATGATGTCACTGACATCGGATTTTGCCGAGCTACTTGTCAAAGAGTACGATGCTTTCCAACACTGATCAAACTCTCGTCAGGGTGTCGCCATAACTTAGGTGATTATGTGGTGGTCCGAACTCAGACTAAATGATTTGCGTGTGGTGCCTGTGTTGGTCAGGTGTGGATTTCAATCCAGACTTGTCAGCCGCCATTGGTATTCAAAGGCGGCAGCCAACACTGGAACATGGCCCGCTTCCTTTCTTCCTTTCATCCACCATCTCCTCTCCGCTGGACGCCAGCACTTTATCTCGCTCGTTTCCCTGCTATTTCTCTCTCGTGCCATCCTCTATGTCGTTCCTCGGGGTCTCGAGCTCCCATATCGGAACGAGCTCGTACCTAGTTGCCCAGATTGACACGACCTCTGCGAGTTCTCTCCGCTTGCCACGCCCGCTGCTTGGAATATTTTTGGGGCTTTTGGTCGCTCATTCGAATTTCATCGTTCGTCAAGGATGCTTCCTCGAGGGAAGACGATACACTATATGGCCGGCCAGAGGCCCGCCGCGCTAGCGGGTGACTGTCTGGACCTGGACGACGGTGACATTCTTCAGGCTATGTGGGATGCGAGTTGCCTCGTCGTGACTCTTGCCGCGACGACAGCGCGCTCTCATTCTCGCCGCGCCGTCGACTTGCAGCTCCGTCGCGCCCTCATCCATATTCGAGAAGATTGGTACGTGAGATGCCCGAACATAACGCGTCAGCCATGGCAGCGAGCTCGAATTCTCGCCATGCCCTCAACACTAATTCCGCGTTCAATTACGCTCTAACCATTGCACGCCGAAATGCCAGGTAAGTGATCGCCATGACGGTGACGCTCAGGTTGCCCGAATATAGCAGTCTCCGCAGTGGCGCGGGCTCTGATTCTCGTGACGCCTCGGCTCTCGCCAAGCTCAATTATACTTGCACTCTAGGGATTTGGCACGCGACATACTCGAACAATAACGGTCTCCGCCATGGAGCAACTTCGATCCTCTGGACGTCGACGACTTTCATTCTTACCAAGGACGTTTGGCACCCGAGATGCCACAGTTTACCCGCGATCGCAACATTGGCGAACTCCGCACGCTCGCCTCGGACCCTTTTCACGCCGAAAATTATTTCGTCAAATCCTCCGGACAAGACGGTGCGCAAGCTTCTCAACACTGCGGAGTGCCGTGTCCCGCAGCAGGCCTCTGGTATCATGTCCCAGGCCGCGTCCCCCTGGTGCCTTTACTGATACTGGTCTGACCAACACGACCTTGGCACCTCGCCCAACCATTCATGCATTCCACGACCGCCATGGTCCTTCTGCACAACGTGCTATGTCACTCGACGAGCCAGATCATACTCGAACATACTCTAGCCAAGTCTGCATGCGGGGCCCTCTGGTGTATCGATCTTCCTGACCGCGGACGACCTCACTCGTTTGACATTTCCACCAGTCGCGTCTTGCGACTGTCCGACCGTCCTCCGCGCTTCCAGGTAAAATTACACGCGAGATGCCCGGCGTCGTCGGCTCGAGATCGCAGCGAGCGCTGACAATTTCTTCGAGGTGACCCACGATTGGTGACGGTCTTCTAGCAAGCAGACTGCGTTTGCTACGTCCTCAAACTCGAACATCGACATTCGTGATGGCTGTTCACTTCGGTGCCACTTGGGCGTAAGCGATGAAGGTGCCGACTACGACTGTTATGTGACTTCAGCCGCGCACGTTGATCACTGGAAATCTTGCTCGAGTCGACAACGAGGCGCCGGACGAGATGAGCTATATGTGATCTTCTGACCTTTTGGGTTTCGGCTCTCCAGTGGTGTTTCAAGGAAGAGCGACTAGCTCTGGAATAAGGTGCGTCCAGCAGTAGGACACGTTTTTGATTCCAAAGACATGTCCTGCTGTTGGACCTTCCTTGTTTCCATTAGTCCTCTTCCGATTGGCCACCAGCATCTTTTCTGCGAGCACGCCATTGAAAGTAGAAGCAGAAAAGGACCACCTATTTAATTTTCCAACGTGCGCCTCCCCTACTCATCGCACAGTGAACGCCGAACTGCACTGCATGTCTTCAGATAAGAGATATGCACTATGATCCGTCGGAGATTGACATCCAAGTCCCACTGTCGACCTCGCAGAAACAGTGGCATTCTTATCTGCTTGTCATTACATCACTGGTTACTTGGCGTCGGGCAGTGTGGAGAACTAAATCATGGCCACGGCATGCTGGTAGGTCTACGAAAATCTCGGCTCATTGACAAAGGTAGGTCTATTCAAAGGCCAACATGGATGAACGGAACCCACTCGACAAACGATGCACGGCTGTTCCGAAGACGCGCTACAGCATTGTGCAGCGCTCGCGCGGCACCTCGATGGTCCGGTTTCCCCTCGGTCTGGAGAAGCTCTTCGTACACGTTCTTCGCCACCTCCGGAGCAACGCGATCGCTGATCGACCACATCGTACCGATCACCCCTCCGTAACCCGAAAACAACATGCCTGCAGCGACGTGGACGGCCTCGTCGGAAAGTTCCTTATTACCCATCGCAGTCTGACAAGCAGAGAGAAAGGCCAGTCCACTGCGTGGACGTGACAAGGAAACCATGTCGGACAGTCTCAAACGACGTCCGTCGGCGAGACAGAGTCCACTGTCGCTTGGATCCTCCGAGTCTTGGATTCCATGGCAGGCAAAATGGACCCAGTCTGCACCCTTCATCAAGTCAAGCACTTCTTCGACTGTTCCACTACGGGGCTGCAAAAGAGTGGTTACCGCCGAAGAGTTCCCGATGACGACCTTGATATGTTCCAGTTCGGTGTGCACACCTGGTAGTGGTGATTGACCATCCGAATGTGGTTGTGGGACAGCTAGAAAGGAGAATTCGCGGCTTGCAGTGGTGTCGTGAACGGATGGATTTCCCGCTTGAAGGAGGACGCCAAGAGTAGGGACGTATGATGAAATGACATAGTCGAAAACTTTGTGGCCAGGTTCTGAATATTGTACACCGTATAAGCCAGCTGCATGGAAGGGAAGAAAACTGAAAGGCCCAGTCGGACACCAAAAAATGCGTGTAAGGTCACCAGTGGTCTGCAGGGGCCCCAATGAATGAGCCAACTGCATCAGAAGTAAAGATGGGACATACAGAAAGATTCAGAACATCAAGGACTGGTTTGACGACGCCTGTCCACAGGGTAGATAAGAGATATTCCCAGTTGAAATCGTCCCGCGATGCAGGTCGTGCAGCCCTATCAACGGAATGTATAACACGAGCGGACCCAAGAAGACCATCAAGAGTGTTTTGGAGAACCATGGATAGTTTGATGTCGAATCTCGGAAGTGGAACGTGTATGACGGTCTCCTTGTCAGCAGAAATTATCAATGCATCGCAACGAGTGCGTACAGCATTGAGGATGACAACTGGTCCAAAGTGTGCTGCAGCACGGAGCCGAGAGAATTCCGTGTGAAGAAGGAATCGCTCGAAACCAGGGAATCCCCGGATCTCACACAGAAGTTTATCCCGCTCAATCGCGAGCGCACGGTGTTTGTCAGCCTCTGGCTCCATGAAGTGCACCCCATACTCCTTGCTACCTTGTGGGCGCTCAGATGGAGAGGATAAGCACTTTTCTCGAGCAGCCCCAGCACATTCCAACGCAATGGACAGCTCTCGAAGTTTCAGCGCATGTTCCGGATGGGAAACCGATAGTTCCTCATAGGAGCTGCGAAGCTGAAGTGCTTCTCCCCAGACGATTGAACGGCCTTGCTCGAGCCATTCTACGGCAGTTTCCAGCTGTCCCAGCTCTAAGGCTGCTGCTGCCGCCTCCCGTACTACGTCAGCGGCTTGCAAAAGTTGATGGTAGCGTTGTGTAACAGTGAGTCCAATCCATGCAAGTTGAGGAAGGAAACCGACAGCGACAGAGTAGGCACGAAGAATGGAGTCATGACGTAGAGTACGAGCAGCTGAAATCCAATTCCGTGCGGCCCCAAAGCAAAAGGCAGTGTGCCCCACAGAAGTGCAGGCCGCCCGAGAGTGCAGCAACATTGCTTCCTCGAGGATGGTCTCTCCCCCATGATAATGGAAGCTAGTCCTGAGGGCACGAGCAAGGGATTCCAAGCGTGCTGGTTTGTCAGAATGGAATTCAGGAGTGAGATCGACAGCATGCTTCAACTTTGAAATCGCTTGCTCAAGGTCACTCCACTGGCCTAAGTGGCAGAAACACTGGAGGAGGGAATTGCCAAGGTTGATCAGATGATGAGGTTTATGGGGATGATCGTCGGGAATGCGGTCAACAGCGTCCATGAAGCATAGCCTCGCCCGCTCGAGGTCACCGAGGTCACTGAGACGCTCGAAACGGGACATGAAGCAGTTTCCAAGAGTGTTCAGACGGCAAGGTTTTCTTATATCACCCTCTGGTGTGATATTGATTGCGTTTTGATGCTTAGCAATTGCTTCATCGAGGTCACTCAACTTTCCGAGGCGAGTAAAACGAGTCCTGAGGGCGACACCGAGGTCATTCAGATAAACAGGTAGGTTTTGGGAAGTATCTGGGGTGAGATAAACCGAGTCTTTGAGCATCAAAGTGGCATTTTCGAGATCCTTAAGGTCCCCAAGTCGTTCGAAACGAACACGCAAGAAGTTTCCAAGGGAGCTTAGGTGGGAAGCACGACCAACGTAGCCACTAGTAGACTGAACAGCACATTTTTGACTCCAGATTGCAAGCTCTAGGTCGTCCAGGTCACCACGGTATGAAAACCGATCTGAGTAGCAGTTCGCCAAATGTTGCAGGAAATCTAATCTGTTCGGGTGGCCAATTGGGGCAAGGTCAATAGCCTCCTTGTTCTTTGAAATCGCCTGCTCGATATCATTCAGTTCCCCGAACCACCGGAAACGAGCGCTCAACAAACTGGCAAGATCACCAAGAAAGATGGGTCTTTGAGGGTGATCCCAGGCAGTGATGTAGAGAACCTTCTTTTGCAATGAAATTGCCTGCTCGATGTCGTTGACTTCACCAAGAAGTTCAAAGCGTGCAAAAATAGAAGTTCCCAGGTTTCTCAGGTGGTTAGGCTTGACAGGATGGCCATCAGGAACCAGGTCTGCACTGTGCCTTAGACTTGAAATTGCATTTTCGAGGTCATTCAGTTGGTGAAAGTGCATGAAGCGAGTAATGGAGAAAAGACCAAAGTTACTTAGATGGATGCGTTTGGCAGGATGGTCGTCAAACGTGAGGCGAACAGCATCCCTGATGCTTGAAATAGCATGCTCGAGGTCATCTAACTCATTGGTGTGACGGAAGCGAGCCATAAAGGCAAGGCCAAGGTGGTTTAGATGGCTGGATTTGTAGGGTGACCCATCAGAGGCTAGATTGACACCATCCATGAGCCTCGAAATTGCTTCCTCGAGGTCACTCAGATGACCCAGATGCTGGTAACGAAGGAAGAAGCAACTGCCGAGGTTGAACATATTACCGAATTTGGAGGGGTAATTGTCAGGGGCGACGTCGATGACATCTATAAATATTGAGATTGCGTGGTCGAGATCGTTTTCTTCACCTCCTTTCTCGAAACGAGATAGGAAGCATATCCCAAGCTTCTGCAAGTGACTGGGTTCATGGGGATGGCCACGAGGGGTGCGGAGAACGGCATTCCTATGCCACAATGTTGCGTTATCAAGATCAACCAGCTCTCTGAACTGCGAGAAACGAGTGAAATAAGATTGACCGAGGGTGTTGAGACGGCAAGATTGTTTTGGGTGTCCATCAGGGGTGAAGTCAATGACTTCCTTACACCTAGAAATCGCCTGATCGAGATCGCTGAGATCTCCAGAACGACCGAAACGAGTGTGAAGTGAGGTGGCAAGCTTGTCTAGATGGTCAGCTTTGTCCGGGTGGTGGTCAGGAGTGAGGTCGACGACTTCCTTGTGGCAGGAGATTGCTTGGTCAAGGTCATCAAGTTTCCCGAGATGACTGAAACGAGTCAAGAAGCAGATGCCAAGATTGTTTAAACAGGATGATTTCTCGGGGTGACCATCTGGGATGAGGTCAATAACCCCTTTGTGCTTCAAAATTGCTTTGTCCAGGTCATCTAACTCGCCAAGATGTTGAAAACGACACATCAAGGCGATACCAAAATTTGCTAGCCCTGCAAGGTACATGCAATCAGAAACTGCGGCATGTTGGACAAATGGCTCCAAAGTTGATATTGCCTGCTGGAGGTAGGCTAGGTCACCAGTGTGCCTGAAGCGCTCCACCAAGTGGGCTCCAATAGTCGGCGGATCGTCATGCAAAGGGCACAAACCAACACCTTCCGGTGCCGGTTTCAGGATGTATCTTTGAGCGGTGCCCATGTTGTGATGCACATGAACCTGCGAAGTAGACGAAGCGGCATAGCTTAGGTGACTCCACATGAAGGTGTATTTCGGCACTTCGTGCATAAATTCTACAGTCTTCCGCTGCTTCTTGGATCGCGCCAAATGCAGAACAGCTAATTGGATCACTGGCAGCGCTGGCGAATGGTCTGGATGGCTGATAGGAAGAGCGTTGCGACACAGGGCGGCCGGGAAGTTGAAGGAAAGGTCGTGATCGATTCGACAGCCAATGAATACTGCTACCTCCACATTGGATTGGACAACCACACGGCACGGATGATTTGGCAAGCATGCATTCAGAGCACACCCAAACTGGCCAATGAAACACTGGAGATCCTGTATATCTCCGTCTTCACTGCAACGCAAGAGGACAGCGTGGCCTCGATCAGTGGAACCTTCTAGTTGGTCTGACGTCTCTGTAGTCTGCTGTGCCAGTGGGAAATAAAGCTATTCAACATGACACATATGGCCCACTTACGCAACCAGGGTGAAGGTCCCTTGCCAACGGAACTGGATCGTTGATACTCCGTTCCTGCTTCTTAGCACTGATAGGAATGGATGGACGCGGGGGAAACATGTCGCTGTCCTCTAAACGGAAAGTAGATATTAATATTTTGACACGTAGTACAGAGTCCAACTCACGAGAGATGTTCGCACCGCGATTCAGTAATCGTTCTACTATGGCCATCAGCTTCGATAGCGATTTTCCAGCACAAAACACGGGCTGAGAGTCAACGGATGTATACATCCGAATGCAAACCGTCTCGGTTAGATGGAACGGACTGCAGCCCAGTGTTAGCACAAACTAAGTGCAAGACAGAATCTTACATTACTAGATTGTTCTGTTCCACAACATCTCGGATACCTATCCCGCCGTCAACGATACTCTAAAACAAGTGTGACTAGGCAAACAGCATACTCTCGATAAGGTCGCCTTCGCTCTCGTTTACATCCACTGTTTTCACCGGAGTGGTCGCGGATGCTTGCATGGCAAGTCTCGAGGAAGAGTGTACACTTCGTGACTGCGTCCGGAAGCTTGGATTGTCCTTATCTCCCCGTTCTTGTGCCACACACTCGGCGTCGGGGTCGTGGCTAGAGACCTTGGTAAGCGGTGCGATTTCCTGCACGCTCGATCAGTTGAAAGCCAGGAGACAGCAATCAAAAACCTACAAGGAGTGAAGGGAATGCCATGGATTCGGCGCGCGGATGTCCAGTCATTATCGCTTGAAGTGAAGAGAGGTACACGAGAATAAACGCGCTCGAGACACCTTACATACCCGGGCACAGGAAATGAAGCGGTGCGTATGGTGATCACTGTGGATGCAGCGGGTGCTCCGCAGGCGGCTGGTCACTCATGGTCATCCGGTGTTCCGGAACCTTGGCGGTGGCAACCTGTGGCTGGCAGTATCGGCGGTTGTTCCGGAAAAATAGATGTCATGTTGTGGAAACGTGTTTGGCGACTATAGGATGGCCGAGATCCCAGGCAAAATAACAATGCAGAAATGCATATCAATATCAATCAACAATCAACATTCGCTAGCAACAAGAAAACTTGAGACACGCGACTATCCCAGCACTGCAACGTGATCATCCACTTCATGTTACCGACTGGCTGCGATGGCACCGTTTCCGCGGAGATTGCGTCCCTAATGACGAGATGGCGGAGGGCTGTGGCAGGCAGGCAGTGACAATCGTCCCATACCTATTCAGTAGAGAACAAGGACACTATCTGAGGGCGTTTGAGTAATTGAGAAGTGATCGTTACACTTGGGGCTCCCAGAGAGTCGGCCAGGTCGCAGGGCACAAGGCGGCGGTGTTATCGATTGCCACCATGTTCCACTAGTGTCCGTGAACAAACAGACGATGCCCTGCAAACGGAGCCACGTACATGCTCTTCAAACACGGTCTCGACCAACACAGACCAACCCTTGATCCAGACAATCGCTGCTTCTTCCAACCCTGCCACCTGACTGCGCCCTCCTCGCGGAACCAGTCGATGGTGGCGGCCATTTTGGACTCGGCCTTGGCGTATTTGGCGCGCGTCTCCTCCAAGTCGAATCTTGGTTGAGAGCCTGGGGCGAAGGGCACGGTGGACTTGAATTTGATTTGGAGACGTACGTGCGCGAAGCCAACGGCGAACGACGGACAGCGGCGAGACGGACGATGAGCAAGGAGGCCCAACGGCGGCCGGCAAGCTCGTGGCAGCCAATGCACTGCCTATCGAAAAAGAGACGGCCATGGCCGCGGAAAATAGCCACACGAAAAGCCCTTTCGGCCTTGGTCGATTTAATCCCAAGAAGCTGCGATGAGTAGGAATCCAGCAAGTTGTCGCCAGAGAGTAAAAGCCACTCACGTCATGATCGTTCCTCGGGAGACGTTTGCACGGTGGACGGCACCTCAGACAGATGGCGATTCGTTGCGGCGTGTTGGGCGGCGCGGATTCTCGCGCCGCCCTGAGATGGTCTTTGCTAGGGGACAACGTGAACGACGTCTTGACTGTTCAAGGGTATGGCGGGGCTCAACTGTTCGCCCACAACTGCGCAGCCGAAGGTCAGACGGGAGCGGACCACAGGTCTGCAGCAAATGTTCCGGCATCGCCTTCATTCCCGATTGGGTCGAACGCTAGCAAGACCGTCAGCCCGAAGGACGTGCGCGGGCTTACGACCACTCACATTGTAAAGCAAAAAGTGAGACGTGGGGGTGGCAGACTGTCGCTGGCGTACATGCATAACGTCGGTTGAATGGAGAACATGGGGCAGTTTTTCGCTATGAACTGTGGTGACCGAGAAATCAGGGAGACGGGACAGGCTACATACCTGGGCGGAGGGCGGTGCTCTCAAACATGACAATGTCTAGCTAGTCTGGTCCCAGACTAGCCCTCACTAACGGTAGTCTGAGAGGGGGTGAGCTCGCTACGGGCGGAAGCGGTAGAAGCGAGAACTTCCTCGGGGGCGAACATGCTGGCGAGAGAGCGGGCGGTAGGGAGGGCAGGCTCGAGGGATACAGCCAGGAGGTCTGACACGGTCGTGATCATCGCTTTCGGCGTCGTGCGACCATGAGCACACACAGAGCAGAGAACACCGACGAAGCGACTCACGCGTCTAGCTTATTTTTGCGACTAACGACGTGGGCGGGCTGACAACTTGGGGCGCACGACTGCGGCGACGGCGTGGCGAGACGGTCTAGGCCGCCCGGCCGGGCGCGTCGCGGCATGCACCGAAACAGAATGTCAGCCTCCCGTCACGCGTCACGGGTACTCACTTTTACTGCCAGCACTTACTCTGCTCGTCTTTTGATCTCTCGAACCATTCACCAGTCTGTCTCTTAGTTTCTTTATGATTGTCTCATCCTAACCATCTTGCTTTCCCTCTTCAGTGATTTCTAACGATGATCTCGAGGGTTACATCCATTTCGCTAGGGGCTCCTCGGAGGTGGCTCAGAGCTCCGTTGACGAGAACGATACTATCTCCCCGACCGCCGCCATGTCGACCTTATCCTCTCTGAACCTTGGCAGCGACGCCGCGTCCAGCGCTACTTCTTACACCCCTGACCCGCACGCTGTCTCCAACGCGGAGGCTCAGTTCTACTATGCAGGCCTACATTCCGAGCCTACATTACTTTACCGCACGGGCAAGGAGCAGTGGTCCCCACCCAGGGGACCTGGGGCCCAGCGCCGTTTGAAGGAGCTGCGCGAAGTCTTCACCCATCCGATTGCGAAGGTCTGGAACCACGACTTGGGCTGGAAGGTTGTCGAGGTTATGGACGCTCACACGGTCACTTGATATACGCATGCAATTTGTATAGTTTGCTGACTGGGATTCCTAGATCCGCTTTACGACGATAGACGTCGTTCGTTTCAAGAAGGTCGAAGAGCCCGAGGATGAAGAAGAGGGCGAGGTTAGGAAACCGGTCGTCGGTCCTGCCACCATTTGGATCGGCGTCTTCCCCGGGTCTACCTCCGCTACGGCTGCCCACGATGCGGCTCAGGACGTCCTAGCCCTTCTCAAGGACTACCAGATCACCGACGTCGACATCGAATTCCGCGAGTCCTTCTACATGCGCGAGGTCGGTCCTCGACTTCTCAACCCCGTGGATGAACTGGACCCACTCTTCGACGTCGTTGGTCCCCTCACTCCTGCCCTTGGCCTCCACATCTCTACCAAGGCCAGGCCCAACGCTCAGGGGACGATGGCTCTCTACCTCGCCGAAGGTGGCAGCAGCAATAGGCTCTTGGGCCTTTCGTGCCGTCACGTCCTGATCGGATCCAGGGAGGCCGATATCGACTATGTTCGCCGCCACAGTGAGCCTCCTAAAGACGTCCTCCTACTAGGCAAGAGAGCTTTCGCCAACCTTGTCGATTCGATCAAACTCAGAATCGGACGACACGGTATAGCGGTTGAGCGCTGGAGGAGGCGGATTGAAGGGTTCGAGAAGATGGAGTGTGGCCCCGACGCCGCCGACGTTGAGAAGGCTAAGGCGGCCCGGGTTGAGACTCAACAGTTTCTGAACAAGGCGGAGGAAGCGATGAGGGCACTTGGAGTATTGCTCGATCGGGTCGATAAGGACTGGAGAAAAGTCGACAACCGTGTCCTAGGCCACGTCCTCCGCTCCCCAGCCATTGCTCTCGGCGTCGGTGAACATCGTTTCACGGAGGACTGGGGGATTTTCCAGGTTAACCGCGCCAAGCTCGGTGACGGCTTCCAGGGCAACAAGATGGACCTCGGTACACTTTGACTAGTCCGACTGGGACGTCTACTAACCTAAGTGGTATTTATATCTAGGAACGAAGCTGGCGCCCGACGAGTTCATGGTCAAATGTTTCCCCCGCGGAGACGCCAACTGGAGGTTTGTATATCCTGAAGATCGTTTGCTTCCACTCAAGGGCACCATCACCGACGACTTGATGCGCAACCCCGACATGTGGAACTCGGACGGCGAACCGTGCTTGTTGGTCATCAAGAACGGCAGTGCTACTGGCACTACCATCGGCCGTGCGAATGGCGTCTTCTCCATCGTTCGCGACTACTTCAACGACATGTCCATCAACCAGACCTCCATGGAGTGGGGAATAATCAACTATGACAGCAAATCGCAAGTCTTTTCCGA
>JBBPMC010000143.1:0-38061 GCA_038090115.1 Strobilomyces echinocephalus | reverse complement strand
ATCAGTGTCAAGCAAATTCCGCATCTTATTTATTCCATAGACAACACGTCCGGGCGTGTACTCATTGTGATCGACGATATACAATGTTCCACTGAGACGTTGCCCGACTACGTACGAGACGAGGCAACGCGCAGTATAGACAGGGGTTTCTGGGCACTGGAGTCCCTACAAGGGCCGCGGCTTCAGACTCATCTCATTTGTCCACTGGTCTGAGTACAGCAAAAGGTGGTACCATTCTGGTCGTGTATCTCACGACGCTACTACCATACCTCGACGTCGAACGTACCTTGCCACAGAAGCTGCGCTCTGTATGCATCTCAGGCGGGCATGCCGCAGAAATTTCTACCAGCCGACCTCTATCGCAAGGCAGTACGATCTGATTCACGCAATTCAAGCCACTTCATGGTTACAATTGCAGTCATACATCGCAGTGTTCTTATACTTCTTCGTCAACTCGAACATCGCCGACCGATCAAATGTCGCCCGTCTCCCATGCTTCCAAGAGGCAGCACATCTGCGCCTGCAGCGCCCTGAACGTCATGTCGACGTCCGTGTAGAGACCGGGCTGATTGAGCCCCGCCAGCGCTTCGTACACCCAGTTCTGGCAGTTCCACGTCCATCGCACGCGCACGACCGGCACGAGCGCGATCCGGGTCAACAACTCCTCCATCCTCCCTGGCGACAGGACGGTGCGACGGCGTGCGGGAGAGAACTTACCGTTGTGAGACATGGGTCCTCGAGTGAGTATAGGGGGGATTCGATGTTGGATAGAAGACGCTGGAATTGTGTCGTAGGACGTCGTTCACGACGTCCATTATCTTTGTTTGCGTGTGGGCTTGTGGAGCGTTCTCCTTCACCACCACAGGGTGGCTCCTTTGTCATCCCCGGTGAGGTCGCCATCCAAGCGGTGATGAGCGCCTTGACGTCCACGTAGTTGCCCATGATCGAGTGACACTGGTGGAGTGTGGAGTCAATCAGTGGACCATCGCACAAAGGAATCCAGCTAGCTTTGGCCCATTGCCTATCCAAGCGCTATACACTTGTCCGGGTCGTTTCCGTTGTGCATCAGACCTAGAAAACGTCGCAGGATTTCACCTGTAATCGAGTTCCATCGATTGTGGGGTTGATTCACATTTACCCAGATCCCACGCGAGGTGTCGCACCCCGTTCAACCCATGAAACGCAAACGGCGCCGCGAGCACCACCTTGCCCGCTACGAGCTCGATCACGTGGGCACTGTCAAAGGTCCTCGGGGCGACGAGGTACGCCAACGAGAAGCCGTAGAGGACTGCCCCGCGGGGTCAACAAGACAAGGCAGAAGCGCGACGGGGGACTCACATGCGCTGAGCGACGCGCCGGTCACGCGGTGCGTGATGGAGCCCAACCACGTCAGCTGGGGCTGGTAGATGGTGAAGGGACGCTGGAGGCATTGTTTGTTCAAAATGTCCTGAGGGGCGGAGGGCGGGAGCAATTGCGTCTGTACGCTCCTGGAGCACGCGTCGGGTTTCGTACAGCCGAACGCAACGAGCGAACGTACTGTTTTCCAATCGCAGATCGCAGTGCGACTTGATTTCTAGCTGCGAATTTCAGCCAGCGTCGTCAGTACCAAAAACGACCATCCAATCGGTCTGACTACGCACTGAATTGAGGCGTGAATGCGGCTCGCCTGATAGAAGGGGCGAGACCAATGGACATGGGAGTTCACTTGCAAAGGAGGCAGCGTGGGAATATTCACTCCGGCATCCCGGATGAAATTACACGCGACACTTCGGCGCGAAAAAAGTATATAAATAATGCTATTCGGCCAGGGAGCGTGTACCAACTAGCTAACAACCGGGGCGTGATAGTGGTAGCAGGTATGTGGAGACAAACGGCAAGTATTGCACGCGGGAAGCGTCACAGACATACAAAAAAGGTCCACAGGTTTATATCTGTAGATAGTGGGGATGTGCAGGGATGGGTGGATCGTTTGGCTTAATGAGAGACGGTCGCCGGATGGACCGTAAAACATGTGAATGCCGCGAGACTGCGTAAAGAGAGAAGCGCCGTGGAATGGTGTCAATGAAAGTGGGAAGAAAAAAACGACCCGCGAAGAAAATGATCACTATCGCACCCTCGTCGGGGCCCCGTCCTCGGCCGTCCGCGAGCCATGCAAAGTCGTGCCGATAAACGAGTCATCCCAACCACGGTCGTCGTGTTGACTCGTCGCGTTCGGGCCTGAGTAGACACTGCGGGAGCAACGGGCGAGCAACGGCGCCCGAAAAAGGGAGGCGAGCGTTCGGGCTCGAGTAGACACGATGGGAGAGACGGGAGAGCGGTGGTGCCCGAAAAAGGGACGAAGGCGTCGCGTTGTCCGAGTCGACGTCCTCGTCCTGTCGTGGCGTCGATTCGTTGCGTCCCCTTCGCCCTCGTGCTTGTCACGTCGTCCGTCCACTTGTCGCGACGTCGACCTCGTGGCGCGGCGCGGTGTCGACTGGTTGTGTCGTCGTCGTCGCGACGTGTCCTGCCGTCAGCTCGTCATATCGTCGTCGTGTCGTGTCGGTGTTATCGCTGCTGGACTCGTGGGAGCGGGTGTGGGTAAGGCTCGAAAGGAGGTGGTAGACGATGGTGAGCGTGGAGGCGGTGAGCGGTGGTTCGGCGCGAGGAGACACGGAGGGCGACGGTGGAGCACGAGGAAGCACGGGCGGCGAGCCCTCGCGCTCGACCTGACACACCAGCGGCGCGAACGAGCACGAGGGGGTGCCGGACAGCGACGATATGCGAGCAGGCACGAGAGGGTCGGTACTTAGACGGGCTGGTCGTGGCGTAAAGGGGATTCGCACCGTCCCGTAATTGCTGTCCAATGAAACTTGGGAAGTGCCGGCTGGCGCCGGCTAAAACCTTGCTTGTCATCTGCAATGGACAGATTGGCATGTGTGTATGAAGCATAAGTGATGTCTACATATCTACCTAGTTAAGACGACACTTGTACAACTTGAAACTGCTGCAGCAGGCCTGATGTAAAGGCAATTTCTTGGTATGACAGATCATTTGATACCCACGGTGATAATACGGGCTGGTGCTGGCGTTCGAGTAGACATGGGCGGCGCGAAGTCAAGCGTTCGGGCTCGTTCGACGCTCTGGATGCGACGGGAGGCAGTGGGGGGAGAAAAACGAGCTACGGCAGTGCGAAGTCGAGCGTTCGGGCTCGTTTGGACACTGTAAAGGCGACGGGGAGCGACGGGGGCCCAAAAACACGGAAAGCGAGCGTTTGAGGTCGTTCGGACATTGTGGATGCGACGGGAGGCGGTGGGGGCTGAAAAGTGGCTGCGGTGGTATGAAAACGCGCGATTGTGCTCGTTTAGCCATGGAGGCGACGGAAGGGCTGCTGCCGTGCGAAGTCGAGCGTTCGGGCTCGTCTGGACACGGTAAAGGCGATGAGGAGCAACTGGGGCTCAAAGAACGCGAGGATGGCGCGAAAGCGAGCATTCAAGCTCGTTCAGACGCCGTGGATGCGACGGAAGGTGGTAGAGGCCGAAGAATGGCGGCGACGGCGCGAACACGAGTGATCGAGCGGGCAGGCTCGTTTTCGACACGGTATAGCCGACGGTGAGCGTTGTGCCCGAAAACGAGCAATCGAGCTCGTCGCCGACACGGCAGAGGCAACAGGTGGTGCCGTGACCCGAAAATGAGTTCTTGGTGTCGACGCGGGCGACAGGGAGCAGTGGGACCCGAAAATGAGCAATCGGGCTAGTTCTCTGATGTCTAAGTACCGCAGGGGCCCTGCGGCCCGAACGACTTACTGGCCGCTGGGAGGCCCAAAGGACCAGGCCGAGTTGCGATCCATCGAGCGCGATTGGAGCCACTAGCTGGATACCGGACAAATCAGCATGAGCGGCGCTGTGACAGAACGAGGAATGTACCTGGACCGTCTGGCACACCACCTCCAGAGTACCACAGACCATCTACGACACATCTCAACCCACTACATCATCACAAGGGCGAGGGGAGGACAACAACAATTAGTGGCGACTGTCGCATGCTCTCAACGGAACGAGACATTCCATTGCTCATATTCAACCACTTGAATTTCGCTGCGTGGTGACTGGAGTCCCGACATGGGCTATTTCCAAATGGAGTATCGAAATCGGCGAATTACAATTTCAAATCGAGCGCGGTTTTCCATACTCTTTCCCCTCTTTATGAGATTGTCGCTTGAGCTCGGACGCGCGCCACTCAGCCACACCTCGTATGTGCGACTTTTGCCAGTGAAGTTCTGTGACGGCTAGCGATGCCGAACTCGATATCCGAAACGCGTCTTTCTTCAACCACAAAATCGACCGCCAGCGGCTCTCTTACCTCCTGTGGGAGCCCGACTTCTTCGCAACAACTTGAAGGCCAAACCAGAGGGCATGCATTCTCGTAAGTACTGATACTGACTCGTATTTGCACACCCTATCTCACATGGCAAGGCACGCTGCATGCAGTCTTCAAAACTAGTACCAAAATCAAGACAACGACTCACGTCCATCATACTGTGTTGCGCTTTTGGCTGGGAACGAGTCATGCGCTGTCGAAGCACAAGCACTTTGCGTTTTTCGGTCACTGCGCTCCCAAGCCCACGCTGCGGCCCATCCCGGCCCCTTCCTCCCGCGGTGGCCCTCTCACTGCGACCCTGTAGTCCACGTCGTCAGAGAACGACACACGCGATACGAGGAAGAGGGCCCGCGTGAATCCATAGTGTGTTATCCATACCAACACCACAGCCCCGACGACTAGCAAGGATGAGTCAATTTCTGAGCGTGCAGACACGTCGCCATTAGCTGTCTTTGATTAGACTTTTATCGTTGTGATAAGACGTATCACGTACGAGGAGAAAATTGCCGTATGAGAACCACTCCCAAGCCACAGTAGAACGCATGTACCGAAAATAGTATCCAACGCCAATATCTAAAGTCATCCCTGCACCCATGGATTATAACGTATCCAACAGCGAATGTCACAGAACATGACACGATGATGCCAATAATCGCAAAAGCGATCAGGACCCCAGCAGCGAGACCTGGGTTCATGCTTGTGGGTAGTAGTACAGCTCCTGCTGTCGCAGTGAGCGCATATACGACAGTGATTGGAACCGCCATGAGGACTAGCGCAGGTCGTTTCTTCAAGCGTGGAGGATCTCTTCGCTGACCAGATATGTGGACGTTAATGTCAAGCATGTCGAGAGACACTGGCCAGGCGATGAAAAAGATGGGTGTGCTAGCAACAAAGAGTATGAGCAGGCATCGACAGGAGGTGGAGAATGCGCACAGATACAGGAAGTCAACCAGCGAAGGTGGGACCGTGATAGGGCAAGAGAGGGGACGGAACGCACAATGAGTGGGCGTCAACAGGAGGTAAAGGATACGCACAGTTATAGCGGTGTAGCTAACCTCAACCAGTGAAGCTAGTGAAGTGACAGGACAAGAGAGTGGGACGTGTTACGGCGTAGACTAGCGAGGGCAAGGACAGTGATGCGAAGGAGAACATTGAGAATGAGCGGGCGTCAACAGGAGGTGAAGGATACACACAGTTATAGTGATGTTGCTACCTCGACCAGCGAAGGCGGGGACCGTGATAGGGCAAGGGACTGGAACGTGCAACGTCGCCGCGCAGACCAGCCGAGGGCGGGGACAGTGACGGGAAGGGGACCGTTGAGAATTGAGAACAGGACGCACAGTTAGAGAATAGTACGCACAGTTATACGATGTCGACTAGCGAGGGCGGGAACCGTGATGGGGCAAGGGAAGGTCCTTTTATATACATGCTCAGGAGGCTGACAGGATTCCATGACCACCACGTCTGACGTCAGTTGATTACGACATCCCTATTCCGCATCGAGTCGCCCGTCTCAAACTCAACTATGTACATATTGGCCGATGCGCCGCTATTACTGTACCACTGCGAAATGGATGCTCCGTCGTAACGCTCGCCCTCTCCATCCTGATCAGAAATGAACTAGGACGACGACCGCTAGGCGCGCGGGTGTTTACCCTTCTCGGAAGCCTCCTGGTGGTATGGGGGACGTATTCCAAACTTTTTATTCTGACACGTGGGTCACGACGTCTTGCTCGACCCCACCATTCCATTGGGAGAGACAAAGGTGCGTCAGCGATTCTGTTTTCCCAGCACGGCGCATTGACCCACGGACCAGTTGTGCTGGTACCATACAACATGTGATTTTCTCATGTTCAATGTTCTTTCTCGGAGAACCAAGCCCGATCCGTAGCTCGTCCCATTCAGTCGGTATATCACCCATCATAATACCCGGAGGCAAGACGACGACACTCGAAGGTCTCGCGTAGGATAATGGCCAACCAAGTGCCAGAGGTATGGACTAAGACTGCTGCACGTCGCGTTGACTCGTGTTCGAAGTCTCTCTCCAAGACAAGAATGTACTGTACTTGGGCCTGTCTGCTATTATGGCAGGCTCCGGCATCAGGGGTCAGGTCGAAAGGCTCTCATTCGAGATGTAGAAGACGAGGTGAGTAGTTCATTCACGCTCCTTCAAGTTTCGACTGATTCATGTCTCACATAGCTAGGCCGGTGGCATCATTTATTTCATCGATCAAGTGCGTGAGTATCGCCGGTATACGCGTCTCTGTCATACTTACGCGACATCTCGGTTGACCCAGATACATTGTTCAGTCTCGGGAAGGCAAAAGGCAGCATACACGCATGGCAAATGCGCGTGGTTTGCAACTCATCGGGGCCATCACACGCGAGTTCCCTCGACCGGGCTTCGCTGTTCATTCCCTAAAGTATCACATACAGCCGACGATCGGAAAGACGCAGCTCTCGAGCGAACGAGGGTATCTGGAAATCAAACTTTCCCCGTGTAAGCCCTAGGTCGTACATCCAACTCCGCCTGTCGGCAAACATCCACTGACGCGCTGCTTAGGGCCTCGTCCACCCGCGCAATGCCGCCGAGCCCACGTACGTCGCGCCACCCATCAGACCCCCACGCCAGCCAAGCGGGTCTCGGTTTGGAGGTTCCAGATAGCCCCGCGTCTGACGGCGACCCTCGATACCCCGCTCCCTTCTATATCCCTTGCTTCGCTCACGATATCGCAACCCGAGGTGGCCACCGTATTTCATCTGCCCCTCACGCTGAAACAGCGGCAGTTCCGTGGTGGACGGCAGTTCCTACTGGGCCGTTGACGTGTCAGACCCTGTTCCCCCTGGCCGTCCATGGGAGTCGAGCGACGCACGTGGTCAGTCAGACCAATCCGGGCGGACTAGGGGTCTGGGGCCCTGACCGAGTGGTATCTCTTCGTGCTGATGAGGATGTTCAATGTATGCCATAGACGCAGCCCTGGAGTTCGATAAGATCCGGTTCCCACCATCATTCTGATTGCATCTAGCGGCAGGCACAAACGCTGTTCCAGCCTTGGCAAGTAGATGATGTTTCTCGCATGAAACGACCCTATGTAGTAGGAACTATTAGATTGATCATACAAAAAGGTATTGGCGACGCGCAAGAAGTCGACGTGAAGATGTCAGATGGACCCATCCTGCATCATGATCATGATCATCTGAACCCTGAAGGAAGCTGTGTCATGAGATATGCGTAAGCGGGCTGTTACTAGCGAGGCTATAAGGAACGAACAGGACGACACTGTCCGTGTGGAATATATGAGCATTAACAAGGAACGAAAGATAGCGATGCGACCGACGCAGTAGCTTGTTATCGTATGATATAGGGTGGATGCGAAAGATTGGGGCCAGAGAGATCGTTCAGAGAGCAAGACATGAAAATAGATACACCCGACGAAAAAAAGCACACTTCCTCATGCAGGCCCTCGGCTCTGCACTGGGCCAGGGAATGCAGACGACATGGGCGATATCTGGTTTTGAGCTGGACCATCAGCATCGAGCGAAGGTCCGTTGCTCACCGCCGGAGCCGAGCTTGTACTTGGTGTTGGCGGCGCGCCGCCGGGGGTTGGAACCTTCCCGATGAACCAGGAGGGCACCCAGCCACGATCACCACCCTCTTCCTTGACAGCCTACGAAACGATTAGATAGCTTCGGACACGATCCAAGCAGCGCAAACGCACGTAGGACCAATGATTATATCGCTTGAATACTCTCAGCGCATCGTCCTTGACTAAATCCAGTTCTTCTTCTCCTTTCTTCTTGTAGTCCATCAACGCGATGCCAGGGAAGCTCGTCGATATGATGCTCAGTGGTAAGATTGGCGTCTTCTTTTCAGAGACGTCAGGGGACCCAGACGCCTTGGCTGCCGCCGTGGCTTCTGCTATCGCTGATGCAACTGGCACATTTGTCTCCAACAAGCAACCTGCGGGCACCCATCCCTGTTTCGAGGTATCGGTGTCCACAACGCCAGAACCTGTGGGGTCTCGTTGCACGACCCACCAGCCGCGAGCTCGAGAAAGAATGACAAAGGTGTCCCCACTACAGTCCCGTGTAAGACAACTACCCGTCGTGAGGGAAGGAGACCACCTACACGACGACGTCAAATTCGTCTTCCTGTTCTGCCATGTAGGGATATATCGCCACCGCATATGAAACGCCCATAGACGGAGGGATTTCCCTCTTCGTACTCTCTGCTTCGGCCGATCCATGTGAGGTCGTCCCAGGTTTGAAACCGTCGGAGGAACTGTGCCCTGAATTGACCAATGTAGCGGAGCTCGACCCGTCCTCACCGGACTTGTTTTCCGCGATCGGTGATATGACTTCGGGCCAGCCAGCTTGCGGCGTCATGCCCGTAAGGGGAGGTGCCGGTGTTGATAGGTCGCTCACCTCAAGTCTCGGCGGACGAGCAATTGCTTTTCCTTGGCCAGCAGCGATAGGCTTGTTGGGATGCGAGGGCGTGGCGCTGGGCGTGCTACTGTTACTGCTTACATGTTCTGAAGAAATGGAGGCTTTGCGCAGGGCATGTTTTTGTTGAGCGACCGCTATGGGGGAACGTATGTCCTTGATGTGCTTGAGCATGAAGACGGGGTTTTTCTTCGCATCCTTTAGTTTTTGAAAGAGAAGCAATGGTTTCTCATCGTAACTAAGACATCGTTCGATACGATTGCCTATGAAAAAGACTATGAGCCACTAAGGATAGCGTAACAGGGGTGTACACAGTACCAGGCGACCCATAACATATGAACATAGCATAGTTCTGCCAGTTATCGTTGTTGATTTTATATTTCTTGAGAGCAGCTGGCAAGACCTTCCATGTCGGGTCCTCCAAGCTAACTTTGAAACTCTTGAGATTATCTGAACTTTCTTGACGATTGGTTCTTGCAGATGACAGCGGCTGAGACCCAGGCGAGTCAGCCGTGCAGGAGGTTGGGTTCCTTTGTGACGGGGAAGAACTAGGGCCAGCCTGGGGTGGGTTGTTCTGTGTCGAGCGAACCTGAGATAAGTCGTGCTCCGTTTGATGGGGTGAGGGATTCGGCGATTCGGTCTCTGGTTTGGTGGGAGACTTTACAGGATTTACATATTGGGCCCACTTAAAGGAAGGCTGTCGATTTAACGTGTGCTCATCCTGTTTGCGAGAGTGAGCAGTCTGTCGAGGGTGGTTAAAAGGTCGTACCAGTCGTTGTGAATGACGAACGTGACTGAATTCCTCAAGTAATGATTCGACGGTCTCCTTCAAACGTTTGTTATCTTCTTCGAGATGAGAGACACGATGGGCTGTAAATTCAGGAGACAATGAGGACAGGGAAAGGAGGACCGAACGAGGCACCGACCCTGCTCCATGACGAGGACGCCGAGTTTCTCGACGGATATATTACGTTCCTGAGCTTCAGCTGGGAGAAATGTTTCGGAATGAGGAACCCAGCCTGGAAGATGAACATACAAGGAGGGACATAGTGATCTGAGTCGATTGGTATATGGTACGCGAGCTTGGCTTGGTAAATGGCCTTGAGGATGGTCAACCGCTGGCCGATGGTGGTGACGCCGACTGCCTTGAGAGACTCTGGATCTAGCATGCATAGAACGTCGCCCGAGATGTTGTGCTCTGGACGGCGCAACGTGAGCGGGACAGAGCAGTGAGTGAGCTCGAGTACCTTTGATCTGCTGCTGGTACTGGGGGAAACCGAGGGTCGTGAACCACTTGTGAACGCGGTCCTCGTCCCAGTCGAGGATGGTGTCGCCGTCGTTGGCGATGTCCATGGCCATGACGATGATGCGGCTCTGGTCACAAAGCGAAACCACACTGAGATCCAGGTCACGTGCAATCCGAGGGACAGCACCACCATGGACAATCCCTGGGCCACCGACGACCACGGGAGCACTCCAGGATGGCCCCCAGCCGAACTGGACACCGGCTGGCTGCGGGGCGACGCGTCCTTGGATCACCCGACCGCTGTGGGCTCGCCTGAGCGTGCGGCGCCTCTCCGAGATTTCTCTGTTCACGCTCCTGATGGAAACGTACCGACAACGCCGAGCGCATCTGACCGCGAGGATCTCCACAACCCTCCGGAAGACGGCTGGAGCGCGGCGTGGCGCACCACGTCCACTTCCGACTCTGGCTCCAACGATACTCGGCCCCCTGACCAGTGGGATTCAGAGGCAGCCCGTCAGAAAGAAAAGCTCGGTCGCGCGGTGGTACGACATTCGTACAAACGTACACTCGAGCCCATTCCTTAGTTCAAGTTAGCCTCCAGAATTGCTAAACTCCCTACTCCGTCAATGCCAACGAGTCTCGCAAGAGCTCTGGCCAGGGTCTGAAACAAAGGAGGACGACAGCTGGAGATCAGGACTCCACAGCCATGCAAATGTGTACGTCTTGAAATCCCGGCGACTCGACAGATTACTTCTTGTAATGAATACCCTCTCCCAGCGCCGCACTTCTTGCCCAACTGCTTCCCACAGAGCCGACATTACCACCCCCTGTACAGTTCTCAGGGACTGCAACTGCCAAGGCGATGAACGAAGCACTTAAGCTGACACGTCATTTACCGGCGTCGGCCGGTAGTCCTCTGTCTCGCTTGTTAGCTTCCAAAGGATCATTGGAGTGGGAGAAATCTGTCAAAGATGATAACTCGGATATTGTTTCCGACACAGCGCATGTTGGATGGAGAGTTCTTGGGAAAGAAGATCGTCTCGAGGAGTCGAAACCGAGGAAAGTTACTGGTGGCTTGCTGTCGTTTTGGAACCGCAGGGTCTCTGTGGTCCAGGCTTCTCCGGCTGAGACTCCGAGCGAACGATCCAGCTCTCCTGCAAGATCAAGCCATGAAAGTGTCACATTGGTTCCTCATCCGTCCTCTTCCCGGGCGGCGTCACCATCCAAGACATCCTCAACTGCTGCACCGCCACTGCCGACTGGCGATTTTCAGCCCGCAGTTCCAGCAACTGCACCAGCCCCTTCTGCCGTCTCGCGCTTCCTGAATCGGTTCTCTCGCACAAGAGGGACGCAGCACACCGCTTTGGCCTTCTCCTCCGATGACCTCGAATTTCTGTCTGACATCGTGCCAAGCGCGATTGATCCGTCTGACGAAAACATTAGCGACGGTTCCTTGAACGTGCTGACAGGCGCGATCCATTCATCGCTTCTTCCGCCAAAGTTACCACCACCGATTCCGCCGCCTCCCAGCCGTCCGTCTGCGGCACTCGCCCTTGGAACCCTGGATAGTGCGAGCGTGATGGCAAGCGCACCCGCACCCTTCCAGATGGAAGCTGTGAATCATGCATCGAGTGTTCCTGTCCTGGCTCCCCCGCTATCGCCGAGGCCTCTAGCATCACCTTCGCGTTCACAAAGCCCCCCGTTATCTTTGGCTACGTCGCCCGTCGTGTCTGGGCAGCCGTCAATACAACCAACGCTGCAACCCAGCTATCAGCACAACTCGCTGCCTCAGTCTTCATTCGCACTTCCACCCCCTCAAAAGATTCCGCCATTACTCTCTATCCCACCACTTCTTCCCCCGCCACCGGTTTCCCCTCCACAGACACCTCGACCGGTTGCCTTTCCCTCCACAATACGGGGCACTAATACTTCATCACATGACTCTGTTATCGACGCTGACGAAGAATTCAGTGCTTTTGCATCTTTTCCGCCCTCAGCTCCTGCGCTATTTCCGTCTTCAGAACCACGTCCTTCTCAAGGACCCCCTTCACCGCCGTCACCACCTCCTCGTCGTTCGTATGAGCGTGCTTACTGCCCAAGCCCATCCCCCAGATCGTCGATATTGAGTCCTGCATCTCAGTCGTCACTGGATCAGTTATATTCCACGAGATCTTCCCACTCCGCATCTTTGGATAGTTTCGATGACTTTGTTTCTCGACCTGCGGTGGCGCAAGGTGCGAATAGGAAGCGTACACCATCGCCACCTTCGTTACCCGTCAAATCGCAGTTGCAACCCCAGCAACCGCCGCGACTCGATACTTTCACTTCCCGTGTTTACCACGCCCATACCCCGAGTCAGACACACGCTTCCCCAACTGTTCGTACCAGTCTCTTGAACGGAGCCTTATCGTCGCCATCCGTGAGCGATGCAGAACATCGACGTACCCAGACTCTCGTCAACAATGCGGCAGTGTACGGAGGGGTATTGTGGCCCAACTCACCCGACTTGGATGAACCAAAAGCTAGGGCGATACCGCCACCCTCGGACTCCACGTCGCCAAGATCGCTGATCAGACAGGAGGACGTTGATTTACTGGGCGATGGTGATGCTGTTGGTGATATACTGGGAGCTCTACCCCCGTTGGATATCACTAGGAAAGGGCCCAGGGCATTGGCGTCACCCCCTACCTCGCGTGCGCCTTTTGGAGCCGCGGGTGGTTCCGGCAAACTACGGTCCTCGCCGGCGCCACTGCCTTCCGCATCGACACCCATCCTCTCGTGGTCCTCTCTGGGTACCTCGGATCCTTTCACGAACCCCAAATCATCACAACCCGCGAAGCCGAAACAGACCGGTGGATTGTCAGCCCAGGATTTATCATTCTTTGAGGGATTGTAAATCTGTTGTTGATTGGGTGTTAATTTACTTGATTAACGCTTCCGACGTTATGGAGGGAACGCAACATAACTCAAATAGTAAAGAGAGCTAAGATCATAGAAGAAAACACAGACAAGGAGGTGGGTACAGAGGTACATATAATCACAGCGTCCGCCGGGAAATGGTACTGTAAAGAATTTGAAAGAAAAGAGAATTTAAGCGACTAACGCGAAATGAAAACCGAGCAAGCAGAATCCACCGAGTGCCAGTACGTTCTACCTTTCCAGATCAGGACTTCCAAAACTTCCAGGGAGAGGTGTCATGCGCGTCGTGTCCGGATCCGTATCTATCGTCGCGATAACCATGACCATCGTGGTCGGCCTCGTATTCCCCGCTTCTGTCCCTTTCCTTGTCTCGACTGTGCCTGTGTCCGTGTCTGTCTCTTTCCTCGTGTCTATGGCCATGGTGATGTCCGTGGTGCCTCGACGAATGGGAGCGAGTAGAGGGTTGAGCAACCGCATCGTAGTAGGGAGGAGGGGCAGGCATGCTATCGGATCGGGTTGGATGAGGGACAGGTGGGGCAGGTGGGGCAGGCGCTGGCAAGGCCCTCATAGATGAGGGAGTGGACTGCTCGACGCCGTTGACCGTACGACGCTCAGTTCCGTCTGGGTAATGATAGACAACGTGCTCGTTACCCTGTATTCGATGTTAGTACTGAGAAGGAAATGTAGGGAAGCCCAGATGCCCACATCGGAGTCCCTGTGCACGGCCTTGGTGCGCGTCACGCCATTGACAGTGGAGCTCGACCAACTCTGAGTGACCCAGCGACCGCCATTGCCGGCACTGCTGAACGTCTGCATCCTGCTGCCCCCCATCCCTCCGCCACCGAAATCGAATGGCGGAGGTGACATAAAGGCGCTGTTATTGAAGAATCCACCGCCAAATGGACTCGATCCGAATCCGCGGTGCCCGAGCGTATGGTTGTCGAAAAAGGGGGGATCGGACTCGAACGCTCTCTGGAGGTCCCCGAATATCGAGTTGAACAAGACGAAGGGGTCTGTGAAGCCCCTCGGGCCCCCAGGGCGTGAGCCAAAGGCGAAGCCGCCCACGAACGGATCCGTGCGAGGACCGCGGGAGAAGGGGTCGTTGAAGAAGGGACCGCGGAAGAAGGGATCTGAGAAGGACTGGTGAGGCCCGTTGGCAGAGGGACCTTGCGGGGTCGGCACTGGAGGGGGCCAGATGCCGTATTTATCGTAGGTCGCTCTGCTTTCTTGGTCCTGCAAGACTTCGTATGCATTGTTTACCTGTCGCAGGATGATCCGACTGGTGCGATGAACGACGATAAGGGTGCGCACCTTGCGAAACATGTCTTCGTGGGCCGATTTCTCGGCTGGGGAGGCGCCCTGTGGAAGGCGATCTGGATGAGTCTCCAGTGCCTTTCTTCTGTAGGCCTTTCGGACTTGGACGACGATTGAGGATCGAAGACATGGTTCACGACATGTGGCAACTTACTTTCTTCCGTAGTCGCGTTGCGGCCGAGGCCCAATACCTCGTAGAGATTCGTGGACATGATGGAGTCGACGGAGACAAACAGAATTATTAGACGCAACCAAAATGTGGTGGTGGTGATGGTGGTGGTGGTGGTGAGAAGCAGAGCATCAGGACGTCGTGGAGCAAGGCAAAAGACGTGCAGTTGTGGCTGGGCTCGAATCTCGATCCTTGTCCTCGTTTCAGCCACGAGGCAACCCAGCACTAGTACTGGCTTATGGGCCTCCAAGAAGTGATATTGTGTGCTACCGCACCCCAGCCATCGGATTCAGCACAAGCCTCTGCGCCGGGAGCGTTCGTCGTGCATGACCTCCAAACAGGCAACCTGCTCTCCTCCTTCAAGCAGACGAGTTCTTCACCACACTGCTGTGCCTTCGTAGAGACCAAGGATGGTCAAGGAGGTCTGATGCTTGCAGCGCAATCTGACAAGGCCGTTTTGAACGTCTATCATTTTCAAAAAGTGTGTGTCTGGCCAGAACCGTCCGCCGTTAGTTGACCATCCACAAACAGGACCAGATCGTCCTGAGGGTGATTCTGCCCGAAAAACTGACTTGTCTAGCACTGGATCAGAAGGCGAGATACTGCGCGGGTGGTACCGCTCAGGGACGGATATACCTGTGGGAGGCGCGTTTCGTCTCATCTGCCTCACCAAGCCCTGTGTAGTGACACGTGGGACAGTAGGTCGCGTCGGGTATACTCTACAATTCTTGGGATGCTCACTATCGCCAGGTGAACGTGCTAAAGTTCACCTACGACGGGATGGTGTTGATATCCGCCAGCGAAGATTCTGGTATCGGCGTTTGGTCAGTGTCCAAGTTCGTGTAGAAATTTTTCGTCACGTAGTTCCGCAAACTAATCTGCTTGTCGGTTCAGATTGGTTGATGACGATCTCCAGAGCGATCATCCCCTTCCACAATTCACTCTGTCGGACCATACCCTCCCAGTTATGGATCTCGCTTGCGGTCTGGGCTCATTTCCAACCTGCCGCATATTGACCGGATCTCTTGACCATACAGTCAAGGTAATCAGACTGCCAAACCCCCCGAGGTCTTCACTGACGACGACCCGACCAGTTGTGGGATCTCGCTACACAATCCCTGATAACGACATTCCATTTCCCAAACCCGATACGTTGCATTGTATGGGACTTGACGGAACGTCTCTTCTTTGCCTCTTCACCAGATGGATTTATTTATCAGGTGAACTTGTTTCGCGAACGCGATGTGAAAAGCAATGCCGGGCCCTTTATCGAAGCTGTGGGGGGCGCAGGTGCATCCGATGTTATTCGCTTCGATTCGGATACTCCATCAAGGCGAAAACGATTGATTGAAGTCGGTCAGCCTGTGATGGCTCTTTGTATCTCAATGAACGGGTCGCTGCTCTTGGCTGGAACAGCCTCAGGGCTCATACACGTCTACGACGTTGCATCATATCAACTCTTGCGGACGATTTCTACACACAAAGGCTTGTCGATATCCTTCCTTGCGACGATGCTCAAGCCCCCGGACCTCGTGGGCCATGTCAGCCTTTCTCTGAACGTGACCAGCACCACAGACGCCCGCGATGTGATGCCCGTGCGGCCGATTGCAACATTCCATCGGATGAAAGACCCGAACGCAAGAGAGCTGCACGATGTGTCGATGATGTTACCAATCACGAATGAGGTGTGCCAAACAGTTTATGCGTTCGTTTCGCTTACTCATTCTGGCAGACCATACAAATCGGCGGGTGTGAATATGACTATCCGAGGTCTGAATTTCAGCGCGATCTGTCTTCTTTCGTTCAGCCGACTGAAGCAGGGCCCTTGGGAGCCCCGTTGCCAAGTAGAGTGGCAGAGCTTGAGGCGGAAGTGGAGAGACTGAGAGAACAGCTAGGCAAGGCAAAGGGAGTGAATGATGCGATATGGCGAGTTGTCGTGCAAAAAGTGCTTAACGGTGACCCGCAGACTGGGCCGGATGGAGACGTTCGGATGGACGGGTAGCCTATATGAGAAATAGAACATTTGTGGCTGTGACACCGCGTGAACCCCTTCACACTTGACATCGTCAACGACGAGAAAGTCTGCACGGATTCAAAGATGGGCTTCAGACAGGGCGCAGTACTCGCATCTTGCTCGTTTTTCCTTGGTGTGTTGTGTTTCGCGTGCAGGCTAATAGGGCTCGCTGATCTCAATTTCATGGCTAAGGCGTGCTGTTCATATGCTTCTTCGTCGACTACCGTGTCTTGTACCAGGACTTGACAGATGACTCCATGAAGGACGGCTTCCAGTTTTACGCTACATTCTTCAACGCACCTCCGGCCATCAAGGTTGGTTCATTACAGAATCCAACCATATACGCCGGTTGACCGCTTTAGGCGCTTTTACATGGCTTCATAGGAGTCGGACTGACGGGCCTTGTAGCAAAGCTGCTGGAGTGGGGCGAGAGTGCCATCTTCTTTGACGGCTCTAGCTTGGGTGAAGTATCTGTTAGGTCTCTCGCCAGCATGACATACTGACGGCCGTCTCAGCCGCTTACCTCTTCGCTGTAGCCGTGTATCTGGCTGTGACAATACCGTGCTTACGCACGATGGTGACTCCAGCCGAGGTGGACACCATGCAAGATCGCGTCGAAGCGATGAGGATCTTGTCGGCGGGGAATACGATCATGATTCTTGTTCTATGCGCGATACTAGGGTTACAGGTTAGTCCTGATTACCGATAGCCTAGGTCGTCCGTTTCGGTCCTCGGGCGGTGCGACGTCGTTTCTCGTTTCTTTCTCAGACAGTGGGACACATGTTTTCATAGCCGACGCCGCTGCCGGTCATTTTCCATTCAGTCTCCTCCCGAAGGCTCAAAGTCGTCTTCCTTGCATCCCACGTGCAACTATTTTTAAAATATTCTGCTGACATTTATTTTTGGGACAGGGCGGTCAAGAATATGCACGACGGGTGGAGTTGAAGGAACTGGCACGCCTGGAGAAGGTGGAGAAAGAGGAGGCTACAAGATCAGTGTCTGAGAAGGATAAGAAGGAGTGAGCCTCTTTGGTGCAGCTCGGTTCTGGAGGAGCACGCGGTACAAGTGTGTAGCGTTATTTAATACAGGTAGAGAACGGGGAAGCAACCCACTGCGAGTCAAAGTATTCCGAGGGAGCGGCGGAGGTTGGCTACGGGTTAGCTAACTCTTTTTTGGAGTTATCCTCGTCAACGCCTCGGAGCGCCACGCCTTGCGCAGGCCAACACCCCAGAACAAGCGCCAGATCTCTCAGTCGATGTCGTCAAGCAGGATAGTGACGCTGTTGGCCTGGTGTGCGGAGAATCGTGTCAGCATTGACCGCACGTTACAGATCGTCGACAGCCAGCAGCGGGCTGTCCATGTCAGTCCTCGCCACGAACCCAAATCGATAGCCTCCGACAAACCTTCCCGCGAATGCGGACTCTCCGTGTACTCGCGCGAAGAGTTGATTGAATACAGCCATACCCGTGAGTTTCCATCACACCACTCTCGGCGTTCTGGTAGAAGGAGCTCCTTCCATTGATCCTTTCATTTGGTGTGCGCTGGCGTGCGAATGTCGGTGAGAGCGCTGTCGCAGGGCCAATCACTCTCCCGCCTTTTCAGATCAGGCCAATGATTCAGCCCTTTGTTCCAGATTATCACGTTCGTTTCGCGACTCGGGTTCTAAGGGACTCCACTCCGTCTTTTTTTTGCGTACTGATTTATCTTTGGGCATCGCAGTCGTGCATATTCCAAAGACCGCCGTTTTGTCTGTCAAATCCTGCTTTTTCTCCCGGTTCATATCTCCCGTGCCATGTGGCCATGGAGCACATCTTTCTCTCGCTCTCGCCCTGTACGGAGAACTGTACGTAGACTTCTCTCTTCTTTCGCGTTATTGACTGAGTTGCTACCTTTGTGGCGTCGGCTGCACGCCGCCTGACGCGTTCGGAACCTGTATCGCTACGATTCTCACACTAACCCCCCAAAATAACCGCCTCTGAAACCTCTCCTTGCATGACCGCGCGAACATCAACGCCAATTCCACTTCCCTCGCTTCTCCACCTCCGTTCTACGATCTTCTCATCTTCTCACTTTGGATCCGGGATTTTCCTCCTCGATGGATTCTTGCTGGCCACGCATGACGGAACTCTCAATCCGACATGCGTTATAAAAGCTTACTAGGCCCACGTTCACGGTGGTATGGTTACTTGCAAAGCTTACCGCGGGAAACTGTGGACATTGCCGTGTTTTGGGGTGTTGACGATGCCCTCGAAACTCGAACGTGCACTTGTTCGGCCCGCGGATGTATGAACACCAACGACATATCGAATATATCGGATAGACGACGACAGGCATCCAAATGTCCGTGGTGCCTTATGTCACACGACAGCCAGGATGCAAAGGAATGGCTCGAGGTCACCGAGGTCGAACGGGAGCAATTAGGCTTGAAGGTGTGTCCGATAAGCCTATGTTTGGTCGTTGTATGTCCTCCATGCCCAAGCTTATTTTTGTGTCAAAATGTTTTCATCTCGCTTTTGACGCTTATTCTCTCGGGATCGTGTGGGTTCCAGCGAGATCTTTCCAGCTTCTGATTTCTGTTGCATCAATCTACTCTCGTCGGCCATTCCCGCTCACGTTGATTACTTCTTGATGGGGGGCGTGGCACCCACTGATCCTTTATTTTCTGCACTGGTCGCACATCCTCTGGTGCTAACATTAGCCTGGAAGTTCATACCGCCAGGCTGCCTCTTGCATTTTCCGGCATGAGGAACTGCGCATGCATGGTGATTGATGGACGTAGGCCGTGCAGTGGCGGACACACCCGCTCTATATGCGGTCTAGCTCTTGCACAGGTATACGTGCGAGTCTGCAGTCATGCGGCTTGAGCAACTACCGTGGCGCGGGAATACCCGGCGAATCTGTTGATCTTGTCATGCTGCTTTATCCGTCTTGTGTCCGCACCGTCGTGCTAGGCTACTGTCGCACATCGATTCTGGTCCAGGCAGGTCTCTATCGAGGTTTTCATTTATTGACAACACGCTGCCTCGTCACGGGTTCTTTCAATTCTACACCGTGATCAATGGTGTCTTCATTATCGGCTGATCGGTTCTTCCTAACATTCATGCTTTCTATATGCACATACCCTATGACACTGTCTCCTCAGTCCATTTGGTCCGCTCCTTATCTTTCGTGCCACTGGATTTGCGCGCCCCCTGAGTCTCCTTGGACCCTTGATCCTGCAAAATCGCACTGATTTATTGTGTTCGCTTCCTTTGCTTGTGATTGATATCTATATGATATCTTTTTTGACTTTTCACGTGCGGATGACTGACGCGTAGCTTGCAAGCAGGAAGAAATACTACGATATTACCATAATATCGTGGAACCCACGCTCCACGCGGCCTCGATGAACCCTGGGCTAGAACTCGGGCCATTGTTCGGCAGACGGGACAGACCCGAGGATTCCACCACAGATACCAACCCAAGAGTAAACAGGGTTACATTTTCTGGATTCTGCCACGCCTACTCGCTCGTTTCGACACGCGCATTCTGGGTGGATGCGTATCATGGGCTAGCAATGGTTCCAATTGCCGACGCGTAAGTTCCTCTCTCGCCGACGTTACAGGGGCGTGGCAGGACTCCCGTGTCCAAATATGGCATCTATTATTTTCGCGCACTTCACTCCCTACTCATATGCGATGAACGAGGATCACAAATTTCTATTACACACTGGCGGCTCGGGAAGACAACAAGTGCCCGTTGCTACCCTCTCAGAGGCCCTGTTTATTGTGACAGTCACTAATAGAACGTCACCGTGCTCCGTCGCGTTGTTAGAAAGGACTGGAGGAAGAGGTTCCTATTCCGAGTACCTAGCCTTCTATGCCTATTCGCCCCTTTTTTTCGTTCGGTTCCTTGCTGTTTAGCTGCAAGACTGACCCACATTCCAGTTTCAACCATACGAACGACAATCATGTGCAAATGGAGGTGAGTAATGAAATCCGATCCTTCTCGCCAAAGTCGCGCCCTATCGGGGGGTGGAACCAAGGTCCATCTTCGCCCGTTCACACTTCCTTCGAAGGGTGTCCGCGTATATATTGATGAATTGATGTACCTCGTTTGCAGAGCGATTATGACGTGTGCGTCGAATGTGGCTCGCTCGCCGAATGTGAGCACGATCGTAACGCAGAAAGTGCGACGGTTCCTGTTTCATCGCATGTACACCCACTATTACATGACGACGGGACCACGATGTTGGGCGAGATCGACTACCTTGAAATGCGTACCGTGCGACCTATTCCCCCGTACAGCGAAGTGGTCAACACGTACGGCCGCCTATCCAATGCAGCACTCCTCTCTCGTTATGGCTTCTTGCTTCCGGAAAATGAACACGATGCGGTCCGAATGGTACTCGACCCGTTATCGACAATGAAATACCTCATGAAATTTGTCGGGCTGGCGGTGACATCTGTCGGAGAAGGTGACTGTGACCATGCCGTAACGGAAGGTTGTATCTTCTGGCGCTTTGCAATCAGGAACACCTGCAGGGTAGGTCACTTGACCGATCACGGTGGCGCTGACTGTGATTTACTATAAGGAACAACTTGAACAGCCCTACAGTCAGGGGATCACAAACAACGAGGCTGCTTGGGAAAACAAATTGAATCAATTGCTCCACGTTTTCACTTACGTTGCGGGTAAATGGGACTCGGAAGCGGCATGGGATGGACGAGACGACAGCCTTGTATTCAATCCGCACTCTTCGCTGGCAGGGTCCGCCCTGTTTCAGACTGGCGACGGGCCGATTCAGCTCGCCCACGACTTGGTCGTCAACTCTGACGGGAAGATATCACACAATCTCTGGCTATTTTGCGTCCTCGTGGTCCTGTTTGCTGCTCGGCCGCAGTTGGGGGCTTCTCTTGGAGACCTGATGGATAGGGTCGAATGCGGTACTGAAAGCATCGCTTCGTTGACAGAGTTGAAAGCAAGGTTAATTAACGTTCAAAGATACGTCGAGCGTCTTGGCCATATCCACGATACGGACAGCGACGACGGCGACATGGAAGGCGGTGGCAATCGTGGATCAACATCCTCCCCTCCCTTCCCCCATCCGGCACGTCCATCACTTAAGCTGGATTACGATACTGACTCGGATGAATTCGCACAGTCGGTTGCCACTATCGAGACACAGCCACGACCTAGGATAACAACACCCGGAGTCACCACAGGCTCGGGCACGAGCAGCCTTCACTGGCATCCATCTGAAACCAAAATTATTGTGGGTCGGTTCCTTGGGACTGGACCCCCAGAGATAAGCAGGGACTTCTCGCAGGGACCACAAACGTCACCTGATTTCTCTCCGAGTCCTTCGCCGTCATGCTGCCCTATGCAACGAGCAACGGTCGAGTCATATCAGGACGTGTCTTCCGAAACATCGATGGACCATAACACTGGATATGATCCCCAGAGCGACCGTAGTCGAAGCGTGGAGGGAGAGCGGCCCCCGAAGCGCGTCCGCCGTTACAGCAATTCCATCGTGGCAGACCGTGTCGATAGATTAAGCAGAGCCACATCCGAGTCCACACGACGAGGGCAAGATCTAGGAGCGCTGGATGAGGACGATGCAGGGACGATGGACGACACAACACACCTGGTAGCGCTCTCTCTGGCGCGGGTGGTGGTCAATCTCTGTCGCAATCGATATCGGCCCCCGACACTTAGGAAGGAGCAGCGCGGCGTCGGCATGACTGCGGCCCAACTTGGGGACCTACTTGACGTGAGTGTTTTCGTTGCTCGCCCAATCCCATGTCTTTGGTTGGTGTTGCTTTTCGTGCGTCTGCACCCCCGTTGCTTCGACCCTGATCGTCCGTACCAGAGGGGGGCTGCATTATGGCGGCGAAGATCCCCACGGGTATGATGGCCGCCCCCGGCGATGCCAGTAACTCGCATCGACATCACTGTAGGGGTAGGTCATGTATGCGCGCGGGACGATCTGGACCACCACAGCGGGAACCACTCCTTGGCTCCTGCTTCTTGCAGCGGAGCGAGGAAAAGCAACACCCTTCTCTCCCCGTTGGGAAGTCTATGCATTTTCGTTGTTCCGTTGTTGTTCCCAATTCGGTCGTCGGTCAGAAAGGCTCCGAAGACTTTTTGTCGAAGCCTCGATTTATGTCCTATCCTCATCGTCTCCCCCCTTTCATCATCCTGTTGGGGGCCAGAGGTGCGGAGATGAGCTGATCGCCGTCGCTCCTAACTCGCTATCGTGTGTGCCGGTTGGCGTACGCGTAACGGGTTTCATGAAAAGGCTCATAGGCTGCCGCATAATTGACCTTTGGTGATCACCCCCCTTGTATGAAATCACCCCTTCTGATCGGTTTTCCTCCGGTTCACGAGCCCTACGTTTGCACGCACCGCGACGCCTTCGATGTCTGTCTGTAGGATGTCGTGAAGGGAAGGGGTGAAGATCATCTCCGCAACCGCATTATGCGGTGCTGTGGCACTTTCGTCACCGATCAGGAGACGGCCGTCTTCCCATTGTTCCCAGAATCGCTCGAGGAAGGGAGGGCACTATTGTCCGCTGTATTTGGCATTCGGGCACCTATGATCAGCGAGTGTTATTTTTCCTCCATTGTTCTCTGCCGTCCCAGAGGCGATCATCCGATCATTGGATCCCTTGTGCCGGACGCGAACTAAGGGGACGTGTCAACCTGGGACCCGCCGCGTCGTGATGGCGTATTGTTTCATCGCTTGGTTTCGCGACTGACGGCGTTTAGATGCGTGACTGACGTTGGTCTTTGGGCAGGAAACACCTGAGGGCATGCATCGTACGCGGAGCGCCCTCGTCTTGGCGATCAGCGAGAGATCGGTGGTGGAAAGTTGCGCGGCAAGCTGGGCTGTCGTACTAGGGGAGCAATGATGGAATAGGTGTTTCGGTAACGGGTCCATACGTGGCATGGTCATGGTACATTGTAAGCGTGATGCGTCAGAGCGCAGCGCGGGAAGCGGGTTTCCAGACGGCTGCGCTCACCCGTCTGTGGTGTTCCCCCCATTGTTAGCCGAATTTTGATGATCGTACGGTCGAAAGAACTGAATGTATTGGCGATACGACGCCATAGGCTTCATAATCAAGTCCTCGGCATCGGGGACGCCACGCCTGATTTCGAACCGCGTCGGCAAGCGGGATGACGACAGGGCAAGACGAGGCTCAGCGCTCCGCGAATGATTCAGAATGACTGGGAAAGGGATAAGAATTAATTGGTGTGTCGAGTGACGGCATCGTGCGAGCCTGGGCTGTGGGAGCTAGGCTGGAGCGGAGACAGTGGGTGACTTGGGGGGGCAGTAGTACTACTCTACGGCGTCGCGAAGGGACGCTGGCCAGAAAGAGAAAGAAAAAAAAAAATTAAAATTACAAGCGTACGATACGGACACGAGCCACGACACGCAACCGGCGGTGACGAAGGCATGGATCGGCGGACAGAGACAATGAACAGCCATGTCGTAGAGTTTTCTCTTTTCATAAACGCGTCGCTCGCGAGTTAGCTCCGTCGCTCCGGTGTGGGAGAGAGGAAGGGAAGCGTGTAAGGGTGAGATCAGGAACGGGGGAGTACCTTGTCGAAGTGGATTCGGAAGAGGGAGGGTACGGAAATAGACATATGGCGCTCGTCGCTGCAGGGATGCGGCCCAGGCGCTGACAGTGGCGTGCCATCGAACGACTTTGCAGGCCATACGCTTCGTTTCAGCAGACATACAGGGTGGTGGGTGGTACTGGAAGTAAACGACCATCATGGGAAAATGGAACTCTGGCTGGACGAGGTGGTCAGTCGGTCAATCGAGGGGGGAGAAGAGCCAGTGGCGTAGAAGTGGACGGTCGAGGGAGGGTTCCGCCGCCGAGAAGAGAGCACTGGTTGGGGTTCGTGACCTGAGATTGCTGGCCTGGGGTCCGTCGGGAGCTGAACGGGGGGATGGTGACATATTCGCCTATCCCTGAGCCGGTTCCGTACTCCCAGCGTCGTTCCCAGTTGCCAGGTTCGTTCGGGTCGAACAGCGGGGGGTCGCCTTCGATGACTCGTCGTCGTCAGTGTGACTCATCCAGGGAAAACAAACAGCAACAATATAATAAATAATAAATAAATAAATCGAGGGATTACGGAATTTAAGTTCGATCGACGATAATGAAAAAGAGGTGCAAATTAAATAATTGAATTGGCCAAGAAAGTACAAGTACAAGGGTCGTCCAGATTTGGGATGGACAGTGATCTGTGGATCTGGATCTTGGATGGCTGGAAAAGGCATTAGAATATATAAGAAGGGGGGGAGGGAAACGCTCGTCCTCCTGCAGCACGCCCAACCTCATCCGCCATTTTTCTCGTCCTGCGAGTCTCTCCGCCCGCGATGGACGTTGACTGGTGTCTTTCCTGCCAATGCAAGCTGGTATGTGTCTCCCCGTCGTCGTTGCATGCCCCCCTCACACCATCCCAGGACGACCACCCTGGGCCATACTGTTCGCCCAAATGTCTTTCCGACGCCCAGCCGTCCTCTGAACACCCGTTCTTCGTCGAATCGTCCACCGCGCATCGTATTCTCCAGTGGGCTCAGGCGGTACCCCCGCACATCCCGGCCGGTGCACCTACCCTCCCCTTTGCGGATCTCCCGCTCTCTCTCCCCTCTCTACTCTCATCAGAGCGTTCCCCTTCTCCCCGTGCACGTCACCAACCCACCCCGAAGCTTATCGAGCGCACAGCCGCATCCACGCCCCTTCCCACCCTCTGCATCTCATCCCCCGCCCACGTCCGGCCTCCCCACCCCGCACGGGCCCCATCTCATTCCTACTCGCGACCTTCCAACACGACTACCTGCATGAGCGAAGCCAGCACTTCGCTCAGCTCCCTTCTCAGCGAACCGATGGTCGCGACTCCCGACGAAGATGCCTCATTCGGTGCAAATATTGGGGCCCTCGTGCGCTCCTGGGTTAATGGCGACCGTGCCAACGGTGCGAAGAGCGCAAAGGAAGACTACGTGATCGAGAAAGTCACCGATTATTTTCCCCCTCTCTCTCAGGCCAAGAAGACCTGCTCTCCTCCCTCATCGTCTAAAAAATCGAAAAAGACGCCCCCTCCTTCCCCCGTCCCCGTTGCTCGTGCCAGACCGTCCGCAAAGAAAGTCGTCTCCGCTTTAGACAGACACCGCTCGACCTCCACCCACTCCCACACCCCAACCCCCGTCATCTTCCCCTCCTGCCGAGCAGCCGAGCTTGACTGGGTCGACGGTGAGGACGAAGTGGGTGACGACCTGGTCGTCGCACCTCGGCCACAGTACCACCCTGCGTATTATCAGAAATACGAACCCCAACGGGAGATCGACCTCGTCCACTGGGCTCGTGCCCCATCCGTCTACTCTTCCGTCTCCAGCTCGGACTCGTCCGTACTTCTCATGGCCCCCAGGGGTCGAAAGGGTACTGTCACGATCGCGGCATGATTCGTAATTCAATATTCGTATCCCTTGTTTCCTCTTGGACGCTTTTACTCCGAGTCGCGACCGGTGTGTACACCGCATCTTCTTTCTCTTGTTGCTACTCCCCTGCTTTTTTTCTTCTCTCTCTCTCTCATATAACGATGCTCGGTTCGAGCACGCACGACAACGATCCTTTCATTGTTTCAAAAATTCTCACGTATCAACCACACTCATTTTCTCTCCTCTTTCTCATCACTCAACCTCACTCACACTTGTATATACATGCATATACACATAGATAGATGCGTCTCCCCTCTTTGCATGCTTTCTCGCATAGACATCCCATCTGTTTTTTTCTCGGGTTCAGACCGAGAATATGGCATTGATTTATTGTACAATAGAACCCGCGCTGCTGCGGATGGATGGAATATTATTCGAGTTCTTGGATTCATCCAAATCTTGAGGAATTCGTTTCGAAATGACTTGTCTATGAAACAACGCATGGTAACGAGGCACGATCGGTTCAGGCAAGTTGGCTCTGCAGTTTTCTCACACAGGACGACACTCGTCATAGGGTGGTGGAGCGGCCTCAGGATCAACTACATAGTAGGCGGACGCACCCACGAAGTGCGTGCGTCCCATCAGACCAGAAGGGCAAGGTCGGAACGCCGAAGCACCTAATTTCAGGGAAGGGGTAAGCAAGTTTCATGCCCATCGACCGACCTTCGGCACATGCATAAGCATCGGAGACGACGTTTCTTCGAGGGCGCCCTTCGCGGGAGAGGGCGGCTCGAGACTCTGGGCCCGTCGAGCGCGCGCAATGCCTTGTTATGGTGCACACCTCGCTATTTTTCTGAGTGGTCACGCGGCCTTCGACGTCCCTACGGGCCTTCGGCCGAAGCGGGATGGCTGTGACCACCGAACGCCCCAGAACCCTGGCGAAGGCTACCTGAGCCACATGTTATTGTTTACACCCACGGGCGTGGCTCAAGAAGGCGGCTTGTGTGGGTATCCGCCCAAAATCGCGCCTAGTCACGCATCGTCCGCGAGCTGCAATTCAAATAGTCGACTTTCGATCATGCGTCCCGCGTTCGCGTGCGACTGAGGATGGGGGGAAGCGAACTAGGATAACGCCCATCCGAAACTGAATTGGTCCCACCACCCGCCGTCGCGCCGCGGCGATGCGCAAGGCCCGCCATGCAGTCTTGCTGTGGATACAAGGTTTGCACCTACAAAGTATAGTCTAAGTCTCGCACGCATCACAGGTATTGCGCCATCCCATGATCCATCTCCTAGGCCGCTGTCATACAGCAACGTAGGTCCCTCCGTAATCCAGCCATGGGCTGTTATTTATGTAATAACTCGACCAAGTCCTGCGGCAAAGCGCCCGAGGCGAAGACTGCTTGAAACTTTTAACATGTGACTCACGACCACGTCGCCGTCTTCAGGGGCCTTCGCGCGCACGTCTGTGCTGCCTCTGGCGGCGAGTATCATGTGGAGATAAGTACGGCCGCCTCGTTCGCCCGAAGCCATCATTCGTTCGAGCGTCTTCGGCTGTTTGAGACGAACATCAGACTCGACATCGGTACGGACACAAGGACTCACCTTCCCGCGGATGTTTCGTGATCAGGTCGTCGTGGTGCACGTTCCGGCTCTACGGTGTTTCTGCGACTGACTTGCGGCCCGGCTTGAAACGGCTCGATGTGGAATTTGTCAGCGGGGGTCCGCCTCGCTGATTCCAAGTGTACTTGCCCACTGAGTGTATATGGACAAATGATTTCGATAAGAGTTGCTGACTCGTGATCGCCGAACAATGGAGGGATCATCTGCATGGTTACTAGTGAAACGCCGTCCCGACGCGGCGCGGGCCTAAGGGGGTTAGTAGTGGACTGTGCAGCGCCAGGTGCCAGGAGCGTCAGATTAGTGTGCCCAGATCAGCGTACGGGGTCGTTACCCGTCTATTGTTAGCCAGTGCGACCCGCGCAACAACGTTCGTAGCGTCCTATGCCCCCGCGTGTGGCTATGAGTCGTTCGCGGCGCCGCATCATCGATCTGCGACGGTTCGTCTCAAAGGGGTTCGAACGTTTGCCCCTTCCCTCGTCGTTGTTATTGCATACGATACACGTGTATCATCGATCATCGTTCTCGCGAAGCTTTTCTACCACTCGCCGCCATGCTGTGGTACTCGCCACAGTCCTTCATTCGAAGCCTCGAGCGGCCATAGCGATCGCATATATGTACGTGGACGTGGATCCGCAATGCCACTGATGCGGTGCGATAATCGTGGTATGCATGCTGTCACGGTGGTCGTGCTCCCAGACTTGTTCTCGCACTTGGGAGGGCAGTACTTGCAAAGTAATTTAGTAAATACACACAAATGAAATCGATCGCGATCTGACACCGGACGTGCTTTCAAAGTTTTCTCCCGTGAGCGACGCCGGCATCTGGCGAGATAAATGTGATCCACCTCTACGAGCGCGACGACTAGTCGCCTACAGAAAGTTGGAACTCATCGCCTTGGTCGCTGCAAGCGTCCAATATTTGGTCTATCTGGTCACCACACGCCGCCTGCCAGAATCCGTCTTGCCACAACAACCATCAAGTTCGCCCATCATCCCAGCAGCTTCTCCCGGCGCTGTGACGGTATGGCAGATTCCCTCATCGGCCGATCCTACTATCTTGGATATTATCATATGGAAGCCCTCCGAAGACGTAGACTCGGAACGGCAATACGCGCACCTTTCGGCGAGCCCTCGATCAGACCCTGTGACAGTGCCTGGCCGATTCGCGGACAAGTCTGGGGGGAGCGACTAGGGGCAACGAGAAGTCGGCGCTACGTGTTCGTATGCAAAGGCGTGCTCGAGTAAGTAGGGTCCCCAAGCCACCCACCTCGAATCAGCACGAAGCCTCCATCAAGGGACTAAGGGAAGAAAACTAACTTGAAGCTCAGCTCAGCCTGTCCGGTGCCGGCAAAATCTTTTTTTTTCATCCACCGAGTTGTACAGCCAGTCCGCCAGGGGCCCACCCGAAAAAAGGGGAGCGAGGTCCGCATTATTTCCTCAAGGAGGCGAGTCATGCATGATTGCATCACGTTGCCCACCAGCGGTTCTCGTCATCGTGGTCGTGCACATACCCCCGGCGTCGTGGTCGGACCGTGAATAGTCAACGTCTTATTGTTTCGAATTTTGCAGTTGCAACGCCATTCAGGTCCCAGGGACCAGTTGACCACATGCCAACTTGGGATCACGTCAGCCCGCGTCGTCGGGACGGGGCTCGCGCATCGAAACTTCCGTCGAAAGGCCAATGCGCCGCACAGCATGACGCCCCTCGAGCAGACATACGCGAAAACGTCCGACGTGCTACCCACATTGGTCGTCGTCGACAAAAAGTCGACTTGGGGCCTTTCTTTCAAGTTTCCTTTTGCGGCCTGGGGCCGACCGCGCAGGAAGTTCAGTACCGCAGAGTGGGAGGCGCTCGCTGCGGGTCTGGTCCTTTTACGGAGCACATGGACATGAACCATGATACGCTCCTCGACTCGAGCCGACATTCGGAGATAGCGCGAAAAAAGTGCGGCGCGTCTGTTCGGTGCCGGGCCCGTAACGTCCGCCTTCGGCAAGGAGTTGCTCGCGTCCATTTCGCTTCCCCTCATGGACTCGAACCCGTCATCCTAGGGACGAAGACACCAGAGGAAATGAACTGCCGCGGTCTGCGTCTTGCGTTCGGAACAATTTGATGACCGCAGCACGTCGATGAACTTCTTCAGATCATATGATTAATTAGACTTTGCCCGACCTCGCGCACGATACCCTTGGAGGTCCAAACGGCCGGCGTGGGTTCTCTTGGCATGTAAGTACGGAACCCATCGAGTGTATCGTCCAATCGCGACTGATTGCGAAGCTTCCGCCAGCACGGCGAGAGCAATTTGGACGTCACAGGGGCCACAGCCCTTGTTATTTCGGGTCTTTGGATGATGCCATATCAAATGGAGGCGTGGGTACGACCGCCCAGATCACTGGTAAGCTGCCAGTCTGCCACCTACGGCGCATAACCACGTCCGCTCACGATGGAACGTGTTACGTCGACCGACGCAGACGTTCTAATCGGTCTGGCTACTTTCCACCCCCTAGAATAAAGCTTTTTTTGGTCCGCCCGGTGTACTGTGTCCACGCCGCGATAATGCAAATTCGGGTGAGGCGCGTATGATCCTTCCCCAACGCAAAACCGTCTAGGTTATGGCTCCGACTTCAAGTTGGGTCTAGTTAACCTAACCAAACAAGTATCCCTTCAGGGCTTCGGAGACTCGGAGAATGGAGGCGCTGACATACGCACCCTTAGATGTTCATGATCGACCGGTGCGCCAACAGTGCAACCGATTGTCGTCCAAATAAAGGATCACGGATACTCGCCTGTGTCACTCCGTCAACGAGTATCCGTGGAAAACGGTACCTGTCCTACATGCCCCGCTGGGCGTGCTGATTCGGTAGGTTGCAAAGAGGAGAACGCGCAACACAGCCTGGACTTTTGTTAGTCGCTATTACGATCGTCATCAAATGGAAAGAACCTGGGGTACCCGGGACAACATGGAACACCGGATCCGCATTACTGGTGACATTTTGGCTCCTGGGAAGACATGCAAAAAAAATATACGTCGGGACGGTAGAAAGCCGATGGTAGCGCCGCGAATGATGGAAACCACGCGCCACGGAATGAGGAACCTCTCGAGAACGAACCTTTGGAGCGAACGTGTCGGGAGTGGGGAGTATGTGGACATGCTCAGCTGTCATGTCGTCAGTCCATTTGAGTTCACTTGACAGATGAAATTTTGACCGCCACTATCCGATCGGTTCCGGGTGACACGCCATACTATACTATGCTGCACTCTCGTCGAATGCCAATCAGGCCTTTCCCACTGATCAGTATACTCGATCTTTTTGCGGTGGGGGTTGGGCTGTAAATTCGCTGATTCGTATCAACACGGCCTGTATGCAATCAAGACCCCACCCGGTAGATGCGACGGACGTACTGGGGGGCGTCTCAAAGTAGACTGGCGCTGAACGCTTCCACTAAAGGGTGAAAAGCCTCCGCAACGTTGACCTTGGCAAGGTTGGTCGAAGACATTTCGACCGTGCAAAAATCGGGACTAGCTAAGTGGGTTATCCTGGTCAGGTGTCTGGTATGTGCTTTTCGGGGAATGTCCCAAGCGTACTAAAATCGGTACCCACCCCAATAGGTGCGATCAGGACTTGTTCATGACAGAACCTTCACGTCCACAATCTAATCCACTGTGGGAACGAACCGAAATTTTAATTTTGATAGTGGCATCTTCCTGGTGGGATGTGTTCTACGTGGATTGGATACAAGTGAACATTGTCGATGGGAGTGGGACGAGAAGTTCTTGGTGAAGAAACCGTCAATGTCATTGATGGCGAAACTGGGGGAACGGTTCTACGCGTGCCCACAGGCACGGAGGGTCGCACAATGAGCTGAACATACTCCACCATAGCAAAGAAATGCAGCGCACCGGGTTGGTTGTTTATGGGCACGGTGAGGTTGTCGGTTCTAGCAGTAATCGATTCACGAGACAAGAGGCAATCATCCGTTGCGATTTTTTCGGAACGTGGTGCCTCGTCGGGCGTTAAGGATTGCGCTCGGATCGCATCGTTCTGGATCGAGAAAGGCTAAACCACGTTGTGACTAGGTCACACAGCATCGGCGCACCTCATCTCGGCTGTTCATGCTGAGTCAGTAGTCTGTAGCTTCCTCTCGGGTGGGGATCTGTAACGAGCGTCGAGAGGTTCCCACCTGAGCCATCAACTTCTTTGGTGTCGTAAACAGATAGTCAAGTCTTGGCCAAGTCGGCTGCTCTCCAGTGGCGCGTCCAAGGAGACAAAATAGGCGATATTGCAAGGAAGTCGTAGTCACGTACTTACCGGTGATGGGCACTGGTCTCACCCGGGAGGTACCCATGTCAAGTCAAGATATTCATGGACGTATCAGTCTAAAGGCTGACACATCAAGGGGTCAGTCGATAAGTGTACGGAATCGATACCCCTCCAGCCTCGACCCCAAACCTTCTGCGTGTGCGCCGCATTTGAGGAGCCTTGAGCGCGGTTAGAGGGGGAACTTTATGCATCGTGCACCAAGCACGTTCGCCTAATACACACTTGGTCCAAATGGTCGCCCCTAGAATCCAGTCGGATTTAGTACGTCGGAACTGGATAAAGCAAGACAACCGTGAGGCCTCATCCCCCAGAGTGCGCGTTGGACGGGAGGTTGTTACATTGATCGTGATGCCAAATTTGGATGTCCAACGAAAATGATGAAGTCGCAATCCACCGCCATGACAAACCGACGAAGAACTGGGATTGATAAGCTGGTATATACCCCGGAACCGGGCGATATTATAGCTCCGAACGGGTAGATAGGAACTCGCGACGTGTAACCGAACTGCGATATCCCCGATATTGAGTTACTAGGCGTGGCAGGGGGTAGTATTCCCAAACGGACTCCGACTGGTGTACTGCAGAGAGGGCGAAGAAAGGAGCCTCATCGTCGGTACCCTGGAGGCCGGTTTCGCCAGTCGAACATTCTGTTCAGTTCGGTGCAACGGTCTCTCAGAAAAATACGTAAGCGGGCGACAATGGAAATTTTTTCCTTTTTTGTAACAATACGCCCAAGGACTCTGCGCGGGGCCCAGGTGCCTGGTTGCTCCAACACTACCTCCCTACTGTTCGGTGCGAATTTAACAGCTCACAACTCGCTCGTGTTTGCCACGCGGCACTGCACTGGTACACTCTCGTCGCGTTGTCCCCCCTGTGGCACGCGTCCTACGTACCTTTCTAGTCTGTCATCTTCTACGAGATCGAGGGAACGTGTGTTCAATAGAAGCCTGTCATCGAAATCTCTTACTGTGAGATGGGGCCAGGTAGAGGTTGAACAAAGTCGAGTCCACCTTTCAGAAGGTCGACTATTGCGGCCACCATTGTTGTTTGACCTTGCGGTGCATACGCGGGGGCAATAGGGATCTGGGTCCGGTAGACCCGTCTACGTTTTCCGGCTGGTGCCTCGTCCCACCGGCACCCGCATCGTCACGGCCATCGGTTCAATGGGGGTCGCACCCTGTGGGAGGGAAGACAGAGGCGCGTGTGTTTCGAGGGGGGGTTCGTCGAGGTGTAGTTCACCTCGATTTCCTTCGGCGGGTGCGTCCTTGGTTGCAGGGTGATGGTGCTCCTTGTCCCGTTCGCGATGTCGTTCTGCGTGTCGACGTTGCTTGTCACAAGTACTTGCATCCCCAGCGCTATATCTACCTCGACCGACCACGACAAGGATCAGGTTATGTATTTGAGACTTTCGCGAGGGCTGCGCGAGGCTCAATGATTATGCAAGCAAGACCGTGTCGGGGTTCTCATGTATCGAATTGCATGGTATATCGGGTGCTAGTGGTACAGAGTAAATATGCATTACCAACACGGCGCCTTATGGCGCCAGCTATCAGTGGTTCTGATAACAATCCCAAGTTCGTGACGTGCATAGGCATCATAACAAGTTCTCTAAGCAAAGTCCATCAAGTTCGTCAAATTCATCAAGTTCTCTCTTGTTGCTTCCAAGTCACCGATCACATCTCAAGGCCAGCTTGAACAGCGAAATATCACCAGAAAAGGAAACTGCCCGCGGCCAGATATATTATGATAAGTGCACGTGCGATCATCAAGATAGCATGCCACGCCTGATAGCGTTCGAACTAGAGAAAATGCAAAATCAGAGACGCCTCGTACTGTATCATACCCGGATGATCCGTACCTCTGGTGATCGATAGCTATCCCCAACGCTCATTTGCGTCTGTGAGGCACTCGCACCAGATCACGGTTAGGCGGGGGTAATTGGGCGGGCGGTTGGTATCGGGGGATCGCCGGAGGACTCGAAAGATGTGTACGAGCAGAAGTGGCATGAGAGGTGGTGGTGGTGCGAGACGACGCATGAGTGGGATAAGGGTAAGATTGCGGGGGTAGTGGGGCCTGTGCGGGGGCCCAGTGGACGTGTCGTGAAGGTGCTTTTATCATGCCGCGAGGGGGAGGGAAGGGAGGAGCCTGAGTACTCCCATGCTTCGAGGAACGTGGAGGGGGGAAGGCCAGGTCGCGTTTCTGAGGATGGAAATGGATGTGTAGGCAGCTCATGAGCTTCGAAGAGGCTCCTCGTTGAGGAGGAGGAGGCCGATGGGGCGTACGCATGACAGGTCCTCTGCGTGCAGGCGCGGGAGTACGGACGATGGGCATCTTGTGCGAAGGCGCGGGGGCGCGTACGACAGGTCCTTTGCGTGCGGGTGCTGGTCCACGAGGGATCATAGCCAAAGGAGGCTGGTGCTGATCGCGGTGATGTACTCGTCGAAACTGAGGACGGACTGGTGGAGCAAGGGGGGGACGTTTTGCATGAACGCGCGCGACCATCGGAGGCGGTCGAGGGATGTGATGATGGTGTCCACGAGAGTCTCGTACTGGGACAGGCTTTCTGAACCTACTCAACAAATCGAAGGTCATGTTGACGCGCAATCGCAGTGGGAGGGAATGGGATGAAGATGTTGGTGGACCTTCTACTCACGAGGGACATTAAGAGGACCTGGCGAATGATAAGAACAGCTGTGCTGTGAACAAGCCCAAACAAGGAGGTGCCGTTGGCATACTTCTCTTGTCTTGCAACGTCAGATAGAAGGACATGGGCCAATCACCAGACCGCGGCGATTATGAGTCTGTGGTTCGAGTTCTCGAAGGCGTTTCATCAAAGTGTTTCCGCATCCAGCACGACATGCCGGAGATGAGCACCGCACGACACGAAAACACGAAGGTCCGATGAGATGCTTACGAAGCACAACATTCCGCTCACCAGCTCGGTCAACAGAAAATAGCAGCCGGAGTGTCACGGCGCTGTGCTCGTTAGCAAGACAGGTACAACGAACCTTTTAGGATGTAGGCCGGAAAATACATTTCATATGCCTGCCGACATAATAGACGACGAAACTACTTGCTCTGCTCTCTGCTCTGCCTTTTTCTGCCGTAAATTCACACCCACATGAGTGAATCACTGAGGGGGAGGTTGGAAGCTGCAAAAATATTCGTCACTCTGAAATAAAGGAGGTGTCGAAATAATTACCCAGGAGGGGGACCTCCGAAGCCCGGTGGTGGTTGGAAGGGCATACCAGGTGGGAAGCCTGGAGGCCTGAAACCCGGAGGAGGGCCGGGCATACCAGGAGGGAACTGTGCTGGGGGCCGTCCAATCGGCGGAGCGCCCACTACAAGGAGATTAATCGAACGAAAACCACACTTTCAAACAAAAGAACGCACTCGGAGGCATCATCCCTATGCCGCGACCGGCAGGCATACCACGGCCAGGACCCACAGGAAGCTACGAGTTTCGGACTCATTAGATGTTCATTGTGTATCGACAAACAAGAGGAACATACGGCATTCTTCTTATCATCGTCGACAACTGGAGGGGGCCCTTCAACGCTCATGCTGACAACAGTCTCACCGCGCAAAATCACGAGGCCGAGCGTCCGCTTGATCTCTTGCTCAGGCGGTGTTTCCGTCTGTCCAGGCTTTTTCTTGGGTCTCACGCGACGGAATTCTTCGCAATCTGCCAGGACTAGGTTCATGTGCCTGTCGAACGCAAGCATTTGCCCGGTTAGCGCACGACCATCGTTAATGGTGACTTTCAGCCTCCAGTTAATGAGGCTGAGCATCTTTCCACCCTTTGATTTTGGAGGAGGCTAATTTGTTCAGAAACCGGTCAATAAAACACAGTCGCGCCAAATCTGAAGGCGATACGAACCATGATGGGCGCGATTGAGCTATGGGCTGAGTACAACGGAGCAAACGATGGCAGGATAGATTCATGGCACAAATATCCGCAAACATAAATATCGGCAAGCAGCGGGCCAACTTGGTCACTGGACTCACTGCCGCTACATACTAGACGCTTCGGTCGACTGCTCAGAACCCGGGTAACATGAGTCGGCGCCCTTAAGTACTGAATGAGACACCAGTTTATCCGACACACGCCCACTGCAGCATTCCCTTATGCCTTTCAACACGCCCATAACTCGCTTGTTAGGCAAGTCGTAGCTGCTCGTGTTCTAAAATTGTACACATGATCTCCCGCCTCTAGACATAAAGATCCCAGTTGTTGCTGCTCCGATGGCGGGAGCAAGCGGCGGCTTGTTAGCTGCTCGGGTGACTGCCGCAGGTGGGTTCGGGTTTCTGGCAGCAGGTGAGATTGCACGCCTCTTCCCCAGAGGCGGCTAATTTTTGAAACCATGGTAGGTTACAAGAACGCCAAAAAATTAGTAGACGAGCTAGCCCTCGCTCGTCAGTTACTCCATTTGTCTCCCTCGAACCCCATTCCAGTTGGCGTGGGTTATCTGTGCTGGCAGTTGGAGCAACCGACGGCCGAGCCAGAAATTTTGCTATCGGCCGCTCTCGATAATCATGTCCAGGCGATCTGGCTCGCCTTTGGCAACGATATCAAGAAATGGATCAATTTTATACGCAATTACGACGTCGAACGAAAACACGTTCGTCAGACAACCATTTTTGTCCAGGTTTCATCTACAGAAGAAGCACTCGTTGCGTCAAATGAGTGGAAAGCGGACGTTATTGTGGCCCAAGGTCTGGTGATCAGTTATATAAGTCGTCGAATTTACACTCAGGGAATTCCTGCAGGAAATGAGTCAGGGGGACATGGATATGGCGCTGCGCCACCGCTGTTTACATTGGTTTCCTCCATTCTCGCCGCGTTGCCCAGAGGCGGACCTCCTGTCTTGGCAGCAGGGGGCCTGGTTACTGGTAGCCAAGTCGCTTCTTTTCTTGTCCTCGGAGCTGCGGGTGCTGTACTTGGGACGCGATTCTTATTGACTCCAGAGAGTCTATACAGCGATGCCCAGAAAAAGGCCCTTGCAGCGGCTAGGTCCGATATGACAGTGCGAACGATGGCATTTGATCGCGCCAGAGGAACTTTGGAGTGGCCCCCAGGAGTTGATGGGAGGGGGCTTTATAATGACACTGTGAAGGACTTGGATGAAGGCGTTGACATGGAGACCGTGAAGGAGAAATTTCGGGCGGGCATCCGAGACGCTGACCCCAACCGAATGCTGGTATGGTCTGGAATGGGAATAGGACTCGTGTCGGAGATCAAGAGTGCAGAGGTTCGTTTCTGATCCTGTTGCTATCCATCGATTCATCATGATATGACGTCTAGGAGCTCGTCCAGGAGCTCGGCGATGATATCACCCAGCGGTTGAAGGCTGCTTCGGAGCTTGCACGGTAACAGTGTGATTGAATTTCACTGATCATGATGATAAGACAAGACTGATTTCGCATCATCATCTCTGTACCGCTGGTCGCGCCTGTAGACGCGTTCTCACCGTATCAAGTGACCCGCTATCTAGGGAATACATCGACTGCGGACTTGGGAGCCCTCATAGGGCCGGATGGAATGCGGGTCACGATGTCTCATAAATTTAGCAGGCCCTCCAAATCTCCCAGCGGAGATGAACAGTCAGCAAACCTCCCATTGTGTCCGAGGCGCTTTGCTGGCTCGCCACCTGTCCGTATCGATAGCAGACTAAGGTGATATCACCGGTTTCATCTGGATTTTGCCGTGTACGTGAACACTGAAGACAGCAGTTTTTTTTCGGAGTTGCCTTATCGCGAGGACAGGGCACCCCGTAATGTCCAATGATGAACTGCCTGATGACGAAGCCGCCTCTGACGTGTCATTCGGGATGGTGTCCATGAGAGACTTGTAGTGTTGAGGTCACCGAGGCGAGACTTTAACACTGCGTACTTTCGAACCTCGATTACTGGGTAGGCTCTTTGCTCATGTTTGTCCTGGCGATTGGGCGGTATGGCGATAGACGCAACCCGGTCCAAAGTACTTTCCTTGAGGTTGCCGAGATGGTATAATCCTTTCCGACGCATATTGGTGAACTGCGTGATGTACGTTCCCTAGTTGTGAAGAAATCGAAATCTAACATCACGAAGAGCAAGGCCTCGAATGAAGGACCAACCGTTGAAATCGAGTAGAGGCACATGAAAGCGCACGATGCAGAGACTAATGTACATTGTAATTCTATTGCGACATGGCACGGGTCTAGGCTGCATCACGACCTTCAGTGGACAATTT
>JBBPMC010000142.1:0-38340 GCA_038090115.1 Strobilomyces echinocephalus | reverse complement strand
TAAATGAGTTCGAGCTCGCCATCATCGTTGTTGGCTTGGCACAATTACGATCACTTGTTTACACTTCCTGATGTATGTACTACGACGAAAAATAATCTGGACCTCTGAATCCGTAGTGGGGATTGCCACGGATGTGGCGCTATGGTGCTTATTCGGTAGGGTGAGGCGGGCACAGTCCTTACCAGATCCTCCATGTCCTGGGCAGACGAACCCGGAATCGTTCTGCCCCACCTCGACCTCGAGACCGTCATCGGAATCAGCGTCTCAATCGCGGGCAATGTCCTTATATCTCTGGCCCTCAACCTCCAAAAACTCGCTCATCTGAGGCTCGACTGCGAGCGCCAAAACGGTCCGACGGATGTGGAGCGGCAGAGCAGATCTTCTGGAGGTGAAACGAGCTCCAGGTCCCTCCATCGAGACGACAGCGGCCGTTTTGGTGCTGCGCAGACCTTGGAGCCGAACCGACAGTTCGAGACGCAGCCACTTATTCCCCGCCGATCCTCCAGCCAACCCCCGCCGCCTATCTCTAGCTACGGCCAATACCAGGTCTCCGTCAACGGGGACGATAACCGAAGCCGAATAAGCACCAACACTGCCCGGACCAGGCGTCGTCAGCGCAAACAGCCGTTCGTTTCGCGCTTTCTACCCGTGCGCATGGTGCTCGGGGATGAATCGTCAGATTCGATGAACGGCCGTCTTGTGGAAAGCTCTGCTATGCGTGTTGACGATGTCTTTCCCCAACGAGACATGCGGACGAATCGTCATGGCAAAGCTAAAGGCGTCGTCCAGAATACGGAAGATGCAACAAAAGAGAGCGACTACTTAGGCTCTAAGCTATGGTTCGTCATTCATTTGTACTCTCGACTACGTTCCAATTCGTTCACTTAGGTGGTCTGGTTTCGTTTTGATGAACATTGGCGAGACTGGTAACTTTATTTCTTACGCATTCGCGCCTGCTTCAATTGTTGCGCCGCTTGGGACGGTGAGATGGCTACTCGCTCTTCCAAGGTCATCCCGCTCAATTATTTTTCTAGTTTGCCTTGGTTGCCAATTGCTTCTTCGCACCTTTGCTTCTGAGTGAGCGCTTCCGGCCGGTAAAGCATGTTTAGTGCGACTTGATAGTGGAGCCTTAATCAGCACGCAGCGTGACATATTCGGCATCCTGCTTGCCATCATTGGAGCGACCACCGTAGTTCTCTCCTCTCCATCATCGGATGGTCCACCACCGGTGCTGACACCCGATGGTCTGATTGAGGCGATAACACGACGTTCGTTTGTCATCTTTTCGATCGTATACTTGGTGGCTGCTATCATCCTTTGCGCCCTGAGTGAAGCTGGTGTGGGGAAGCGCGTGGTTGCGGTCGACATTGGTTTATGTGCCGTCTTTGGTATGACGTCATTGCGCGATGCGATCGCATGCTAACGCTCTTGGCAGGCGGGTTTACGGTGCTTGCGACCAAGGCGATCTCCACGCTTTTGACACAGGAATGGGTCAAGATCGTGACCGAATGGATTACGTACCCCACCCTAGCGGTGAGCTCCAACTCTCTGTATGGATCTTGCGCTGATCACCAATTGCAGGTGCTTGTCGTCACGGGTGTCCTTCAGATTCGATATCTTAATCGAGCCTTGAAACGTTTCGACTCCAAAATCGTCATTCCAACTCAATTTGTATTTTTCACGCTGTCTGCTGTCGTGGGATCTGCGGTCCTGTATGGCGACTTCCGACGGGCCTCGTTCCACGAAATGGTGACATTTCTCTATGGCTGTGCCGCTACGTTTGCCGGAGTGTTCGTCATCGCGAGTGGCCCAAATGGAAATACGAGCGAATCGGTACACGATGAAGAACGGCGTGATCCAGGAGGTAGGCGGCAGGCGGCCTCGAGGACAGACGGGGCTGGATCGCAGGTTCCGCAAAATCAATCAGCTCAAGGGCCGCCAAGGGTGGGTGCGCGCGACATCCCAGGGCTCAGGCACAAGCAAAGCACGATGACTCTGGTGGGTTACACGCCTCTGCAGAACATCCTACTAGTACACACGCCGCCGAGAGAGCGCGTAGCGCATTGGGAGGGTGAGAGGGGAAGTCGATGAGCCAGGCTTTTTTCCCTGTACTTTGCTCTGCATCCGGCCTCGTTACCGTCTGTACACATCCACTTGTTATTGCGTAATATTGTTCCAGACCCAATGATTACATTATCTCCCAAAGAAGGAAACTGAAGCGCATGACGTCAAGCAGCGGAGCTCCAACACGCTGCAATGACAAAAAGCACCTGCAGCACATACACTACCTCCACCTCCCCGCTCCTCTCGTCCCTCCCTCTCACCACGCTCAGCGCCGTCGACATCGCTCACAATGCCCGCTGTGGTCACCGCCTTCAAAAGTATGCTGGTCCTCCCCCGTTTCGACGGTCGCGATCTAACTCCGACCTCGTCCTCCACGTCGGCCAGATCTCATCCGCAAACACCAAAACCATCGTCAGCCCGAGGTTGATACACAGGCATCCCCAAAGTCACCGCTGCAAGCTCAAGGTATCGCTGCACAGCCTCCGCCCCCGGAGTCCGCACTACCTCCCGCAGAACCACCCACACAATCTCAACCTTCTCCCGAAACCATTACAAGAGGGATGGTCGCCGCGGCGGACATACACATTCCAAAGTCAAACTTGCCGGCGTATAAGGGGCTTGAGAACTTCAAGCTGATCGCCAAGATGGGAGAGTCTGTATTTGTTGCTCTTTTCTTCCGTCAGACTTAGATTGACGCTGGCGCTCAGCGGCGCTTTTTCGAACGTCTACAAGGCGATCGACCTCTCGACCGGCGAACCAGTAGCTGGTGAGCATATCAACCTAGAGTCGTTCGTTCGTCTAAGGGACCCTGGCGCAGTCAAAGTTGTTCGAAAGCACGAACTGAACGCATCTCAGGTAAGTACCCACGCCCCGAGATCGTCATCAGTAGTTCATATTACCCCACCCTATTCCATTTTACTATCCTTCCCGGTCCCCGTCTACGGACATGTCACTGTCCTCCATATAGTCCCTCTGTAAGGCCGGCGAAAAATATCTCAGCCCCGAGTTTAAGAAAAAGCCGCGCATGACAGAGGTGGACATCTCTACTTTCTGCTCGAGATATGACACCGCGTCTAACCATATTCCTTTTTTTTCTTTTTGTCAAGCGTGCAAATATTCTCAAAGGTACCTTCAATACGCTAGAAACGACACGGGATCTTATGCATTCGCAGAGGTCCAGATAATGCGCGGTATGAATCATGCATCGATTGTCAAGTTGATCTCGTTCTCGGAATCACCGGATTATTATTTCCTGGTACTTGAACGTAAGTGGTTATGACATTTCAATCGACGGTCTCGGTTCACGCAAGGGGGTCACGTATGTCTAGTCATGGAGGGTGGAGAACTTTTCCATCAGATTGTCAAACTTACTTACTTCAGCGAGAATCTCGCGAGGCACGTCATTCTTCAAGTTGCCCAGGGAATTCGATATCTGCACGAGGAGCGCGGCGTAGTCCATCGGTGAGCCTCTGCGAAAGCGTCATCGTCGCTACCGTTAACGTGTGATTTGCTAGGGATATCAAACCGGAGAATCTGCTCTTCGAACGGATACCCGTTATACCTTCCAAGATTCTCGTGCGGCGTCCGTATGACGAAGAAAAGGAAGATGAGGGTGAATTCATACCAGGAATCGGCGGTGGTGGTATCGGGCGAGTCAAGATTGCCGACTTCGGCTTATCGAAAGTGGTTTGGAACGAGGAAACCAAGACGCCATGCGGGACCGTCGGCTATACCGCTCCTGAAATCGTGAAAGATGAACGTTATTCGAAAAGTGTCGACATGTGGGCACTTGGCTGCGTTCTCTACACGCTCCTCTGTGGATTTCCTCCGTTCTACGACGAGAGCATCAATGTTCTTACCGAAAAGGTTGCTCGAGGATACTATACGTTCTTGAGTCCTTTCTGGGATCATATCAGTGGTCCAGGTATCTTGAGAGTCATTGGATATGTAGCACTGATCTCATCGCGTTTCTAGCCAAGGACCTCATAGAGCACCTGCTTTGTGTCGATCCAGCTCAACGATATACCATAGACGAATTCCTGGCACATCCCTGGTGTAGCACAACTATAGGAACGCTATCTACACCCACACCCACTTCTTATCCTCGCACACCACCTCTTGACTCACCTCTGTTGTCCGCCGCACATGGTGGAGTCGAATCGGCGCGCTCTCCTGGGTTGGCAACCCTGAAGGAAGCATTCGATATTACCTATGCAGTGCACCGAATGGAAGAAGAAGGGGCACGTCGCCGCGCCTACAATGGACGAGGTGGCGCCGGAGCAAGAGGGTTTTTACATGGGCTAAACGAGGACGACGAAGACGTTGATGACGATGAAAGCCTACTCAACGAGGCTCGCAATCGGCGAGGGCAAGTTGACGGTGGAGTCTCGGATAAGAAGGCGGCTGCAGCACGCAAAGTGGATGGGCCTACCATCGTGAACACTGTTCCATGGGACGGGCGAGCCGGACCCCGCGATCGTGGCCGTCGTACAGGGGGTCATCAAAAAGGGTTCGAGTTGGACATAGACAGTGCGACGCTACTTGGGCGTCGCAACAAGAGGTCCGTAGACCCCATAGCGCAGAAGATAATGCCCCCGGGAAGCCCAATGCGCGTCGAGTAACGCCTTCCTGGCCTTCACCTGACCCTGCCTTACGGATTTTATTTCGAACCGGACACATGCCGGCCTTATTCATCATTCAACTAATCATTCCCAGCATCTCCGTCCTCATGCGATTCTTCGGACATCCTTTACCCCACCGCGTCTTATGCTCTCGCAATGCACATCTTTCTGATGCCGTACTCTTCTCCCTTGGTATTATATGGACACACCATTTTGCGACCAAGATCCTACACACTGTACTCTACCTAATATCACTGTTGTGTGTTGTACCTAGACTAAATATCTCGCGCACCGCCCACGAGTTAAGCATGTACATGCTCAAGTCGATGTCGGTCACGCGGAAGAGGGAGACGACCAGCAAGGTGGTTACGGGTAACTAGAAACTTCTACAAAAACAAGGTATAAATAGATCGTCGTAAGTAACTGGAGCAGTGAACGCGTCTTCAGTTTTCTATAACTAGGATGGAGGCACCTCCGTCCTTCGTGATACGCCGCCGTGTCTTCATCAGTATGTATCGTCTTCCAAACTGGTTCAACTTTGGTATTTGACTGGCAATGACAGTCCTCTGAACACCTGGAGCGACTGCTACCTGTGGTCCGTCCGGGAACACACCAAAGCCAGAGGGTGCAAGCACGATAGCTTCACCCGTCTATACGACGTGGCTGCATCAGCGCCAATCAGGTCCCTGCGCGAAAAGGTCTCACCTCAAGCTTGACGACGCGATCGAACGCGTCGTCGGCCGAGATATCGGCCGAGACATGCTTTGCAAGGTGTTCCCACCACGACGGGGAAGAGAATCGGTGCAGGATGGCGACGGTGCACAGGTCGAGGAGGACGGGGGGTACGACGGTCGGTTCTGAGGGGAAAGGGCCGTCAAGAGACGCGACCTTTAGAATCGAGGACGAAAAGCTCACCTTGCGTGCTGATGATCAGACGCATGGCGAGGTGTCGCTGCTCTCGCGCCAGCGTGAGCAAGCACTTGGTCAGGCCGGAGACCGCCTTGTGTGACGAGAGGTACTAGAAGGGTCGGGTTCGTCGATGACGTAGGGATTGTTTGTAGTCACCTACTTTGTGTGCTTCGTCCACGACGAGCACCTTGCCGGTCCCGACATCCGCGCGCACAAACAAACGCGTGACGATTTCGAACAACCCACATGCTGACGCAGGATCGATGAAAGGGTCTGAAAGATCGACGATGGTCAACTGTCCGGCTGCGAATCGATCGACTTGTGGAGCGGAGCGGGGACGGGTATCAAGAAATGACGTCAAGAGGGCCATGCGTTGTTCTAGGCCTGTCAGCTGAGCAGGGTTGAACGATTCTTTTTTGTCGTTTAGTCGTTTCATGAACTCGTCATAGCTGAAGTTTTCTCCAAGATCTCGCAGAATCGACTAGAACTGGTCAGTCTCGAGAAAAGCGGAACAAGAATTTTGCTTACAAGGACGCCTTGTATGTAGAGTGGGGCGGACTCGGAGGACCCGACCGCCATCATGGACAGGAATGCCTGAGCATCAAGTTCATCCTTTTTGAGGAGGAGCGGTTCAACCGTCACTCTGGGACCCAGAGGAGCGTAGACCGCAGTCATGGTCTTCAGCGACGACTTTGAAACATATACCTTGACTCTAGGCGTCTGAACCGTAGGCATATCAGACAACGCTATCCAGCTAGCCTCGCTTGGCCTGGCACTGGGGCCTCCTTCTCCAAAGTGAAGGACAAGGCCAGAGAGTGACTTCTGCAAGAAGCCGATGGCGCGCAAGTTCGGGACGAACATGCTTTCCAACAGGATCGAAACTGTGTGGGACTTCCCCGATCCTTGAACTCCGCACACGACGGCAGAGAAGGGGGCATTCTGCGATCCGCGAGTAAAATTGAGCTTTCTGACGACAAACGGATATCAATCATCCCACCGTGTTGACATAGATGCGTGGGTCCACAGGGGAATATCCCTGAGATTTGTTACTGAAAAGGTAATATATCAGGTAAAAAAGGGGGAACCGGCATACAGACATACAATATTTGCAATGCGCGTCCCAAAACACCATACTGGGTCATGTTGTCGCGGTACCCTGCGGCGACGTATGCATCACGGGTAACTATGGGAGCTGTTCGCAGCTCGTGATCTTTGCTGCGGCGCTGCGCCTCGTTCGTGCCATCGTGAAGAAGCGCAAGCTCCTCCTGTGATGTGCGTGTTAAAGAGATGGACTCGCCACACTCGCTACCCATACGCACGTAGACGGATCCTGACTCAGGGATAAGTAGAGATGATGCAGTGCCGTTGGCGTAGTTTTCCACGTTCTAGGAATGGCACGGTCAAGTGAAGCACGTCGAGTCGACGACAAAGGGACGCACCCATGAGGCGGAATGCTGCGCAGTGCTCTTTGTAACGGCCATTCCCAGTACTGGCTTCGTCGTAGGGTTGGGGACTGGCGGCTGCATCGACTCAGTGATATAAAAAGGTGAGGATGAAGAGGATCGCCCACCGTTGCCGCCTCTGCCGGAGAAAGGGATAGATGTCTGATGGATCCTGAATCTCCGCCGTTCGCAGATATCGAAGGGGCGCTCCCGCTCTGCGGTCGAGTCAGAGGGACGTGATCGCGTATCGATGTGGGAATAAAATGTACCTGAGAAGGGCGTGCGTGCTGGTGAGGAATCTGAGGATCCGACGCAGAATGTGTAATATCCTGGAACGGTGCGCGGGAAGCCCCAGCGGTAGATGATTTGGTCGTTTTGAGCTTCTTCTGTGCTGGCGACGCTGCCAAGGGTGGTAGTATGAATTCCTTGCTTCCCTCTCCGTTCATCGGATGGATCAGGACTTGCGAGTTGAAGAGGAGGCCGCAACGGACGTGTCGCAGAGGGACCAAGGTTTCTTTATACCTGCCCCCAGGATGTATGATATCGATAGAAGACCTGGTTGAAGCGTGCGGGGCGTCGACGGAAACGCCGTTGAAGCGCGGCGTCCGCATTGGTCAGATCCCAACATCTTTCATGGTGGGTCCCGGCGTTTGTGCATCGAATTCAGCGGTGGAATGATGACAACAAGCTTTCATACTTGGACTGAACTACATCCGCCCGCCCAAAATGCCACCCTTGTTCGACGTTCCCGGCTGGTCCGTACCATCAGCCCCGGTCTCTACCCAGCATCCCTCGAAGAAGCGCAAGCGCGCTCCCAGCTCGGAAGAAGAGGAACTTCTCCGCAACGCTCAGGCCAACCTCGAGAAACTAGTAAATTCTCTCGGTGGCGACGCCGACGACGGATCATCAAAGAAAAAGAGAAAGAAAAAACGCAACAAACCCGCAGCCACATCCCGACCGTCCGACCGCGGCCAGCATGAAGAGGGCCCCGAGAGTCCCCGAGGAATGCCTCGCAACAGGACAAAAGTTTCTCGGACGGTAGAGCCATCCACCCGTTCCAGCAAGGCCGCGCTACCAAGTAAGAAGGCAAAGAAGAAGAAAGATACGAAGCATGCAGATCAGCCCACCGAGACACTCAAGCCTTCTACCGCTGCTCAGGGCACAGATGGTGACAGTTTAACCCCGCTCCAGCGGAATTTAAAGAAGGGCTTGGATGGGGCTCGCTTCAGGTTCGTCTTTAGCTCGTCGAGGTTCATTGGGTTAATTTGCGCGTTGACCTAGACTACTAAATGAAACCTTGTACAAGTCAAGTAGCCATGAAGCGGTCAGGATGATGAAGGAGGATCCCAACATCTTTGCAGACGTCAGTGCGAACGACCACCAGATCTTGGCACGAACTCATTCAGACGCAGTACCATGTTGGCTTTAGACGTCAGGTGCAATCTTGGCCATCAAACCCGGTCTCTCACTATATTTCGGAACTATCGTCGTATCCTGCCAAGACGGTGATCGCAGACTTGGGATGCGGGGATGCAACCCTTGCCCGTGCTCTCCTCACGAAGAACTTCGCCGTGTTGTCGTTCGATTTGGTGTCTGATGGCGCCTATGTAACCGAGGCGGACATATGTTCTCGGCTACCATTGCCAGGTTCTGAACCCCAGGCCGCGGAGCCCACTCAAGGCGAGGCTCAGGTCGTTGACATCGTGGTGTGTGCACTGAGCCTCATGAGCACCAACTGGCCGAGATGCATAAGTGAGGCTTGGAGGATCCTTCGACCAGGGTGCGCATGCATCATGACCTCGCTGAATTGGGAGGCTCAAGGATTGACAGGGGAGAGCTGATGATCGCTGAGGTTGCGAGCCGGTTTACGAGCGTAGACGAGTTCGCGTCGTTGATCGGTGCCATTGGCTTCAAGCTTCGGAACAAGGTAGTGGCCCTGCATACCTTCGCCGGTCGCTGAATAGTGACGGTGTTCATAGGACGATCGCAACAGTCACTTTACGCTTTTTCAGTTCGAAAAGGTTGCGAGACGGGCAATTTCAGGGCAGGAGTGGGCGGATCTCGTATCGCGTGGTCGCGTTTTGAAGTCTTGCGAGTACAAACGACGATAGGCTAGGTGTCGCCTGATTTGGAAGGCATTGCTGTCGACGGTCTTGTCATCGGACCAACACCAGTTAGCGTTCAGATATCTGTGATGCCTGGAAAACGGCATATTCTATCGCACCCCATCGTCGATGCACGCCTGTCGCAACTTCGGCAGACGACGACCAATCCAAAGGACTTCCGTGAGGTGAGTGGCGGGTACCACACCAGACAGACGACACCGAGTGAGGGAGCGCAGGGTATCCACGACATCAGCTTTATTTTAGGAGTGGAGGCCTCGAGGGACCTTGAGCAGGAGCCGTTCCATGGGGCGAGTGTCCGAATTGTCCCTCAGTGGCCTAGTGAGCGATGACCGTCGTTGACAGCAAACACCCGTTGGACCGTTCTCGGGGACCGTTGTCAAGCCGCGAGTTGGCTTGACGCCGATTCTTAGGGCTGGCTTGGGTATGACGGATGCGCTTCTGAGGCTTTTCCCGTACGTGAATCCACAGATAGGTCGAGTCGTGAAATGGGATCATCTATGCGCAGTTCAGCACCGGTTTACCACCTTGGCCTGTTCCGAGAGAAAGTTAGCTTGCAACCAGTCGAGTGTGCGTATCTAGGGTGCTGCAGGGCTGCATCTTGCTAACACAGGATGGGCAGATTATTCCAAATTGCCGTCTGCCGTGACAGTGGACCTGGTGTTTCTTTTGGATCCGCTTGTTGCTACAGGTGGGACTGCATGTGCCGCGTTAAACATGCTGGTCGAATGGGGAGTTCCTCGTGAGTAATACTCGCCTTGGCGTCTGCACCGCAAGTCACGCGTCATAGCGGAAAAGATCAAACTACTCGTCGTGCTTGGGTCTGAAGCTGGCCTTGACCACATCGAGGCCAGTTACCCAGATCTCGAGGTGACTGCAAATCATTGTTGATATACTACCTGTTTACGGAGGGCTTTATGACAGATCTGGGTTGCTGCTGTGGATCCACAACTGACTCCAGCCGGGCTGATTTCGCCTGGACTCGGGGACACCGTAAGTGCCAGTGGCACGCTTGGCTGAGCGAACTGCATTGATACTGTGGACAGGGTGACCGCTTGTTCAACACGCTTTGCGAGTAGTGCGACAAGTCGTCTGACAAGCTTGTGTAGTGTAAGAAATAGAACACGGTGTTGATGTCCGTCCATCGGGCAGTCGGGCCCGACCAACTCGTCCCGTTCCGTCGACACGTGATCGATATTGCACGACCATGGCACAATCGTGTCCCACACTCTGCGACCAAATCCTTGAAAATGTCTGACACAGACCGTCCAAACCAGCCCCAGCATGGCCCCAGCTTCTCCCGCACTGTCCACGTCGCCGTCCCCGACCCTCGTCGCCATCTCCGATGACCTCAAATCACCCCCCGGACGTCCCTCTCAGCTATCATCCGCTTCAGATCTCGTCGAGTTCTTTGCTTCTCGCGCCGCGCTCAGCTCTGCCGTCTACGTTTACGACGTCGCGGAACAGATCGGCTTCGGAACTCTCACGAAATCATGGGCTGCGTCTCTCGACCATTCAGCCCCTGTGATCCCCCTCCAGACCAGGGCCGGCGCTGGCCTCAGTATCGTAGGGCGTCTGTCCCAGGGTACTAGCCAGGATGCCGTCAATGGGTCCATCCTGACCGCCTACACCACTCCCGTCGGTCTCGCTGGGATGGCGGCTTCCCTAAGCTACTTGCCTCCCGCTTCCTCTCGCAGCAGGTTGATCGTCCAGGTTCCCGTGGCCACTCCCGTTGGAGACACGTTCGCACTGTCCCCCACTCTTGCCTCTCTGTCCACTTCCTTCAACATCTTTCCAGACTCTCTTGCGGTCATTCTGTCCGCCACCCCGCAGGAATCGGTAGATTTCGCGCTCCTCGCGTACAAGCTCAAGAATTGGCATGTAGCGCACATATTCGACCACCACAGCGCTGCTCGCGAACTCGGTCACAGCCTTGTCTCGAACATTCCTGGTGACCTCCCTTACGTGCCCGTATCGGAAGCCGTTCGCATGGCTGGTTATGCCCCTTTCGAATTCATCGGCGACAAGCATGCCCGCACTGTCTTCGTCCTCTTAAACACGCAGCTCGCGCTCCTTGCCAAAACCTTCGTATCCAGGATGGCCGGGGCAGCCGTTGTGATCGTCAGAGTCCTCCGCCCATGGGCAGCCGATGAATTCCAGAGAATCATCCCTCCTAGCGCGGAAGAGATACACGTCTTCGACGACGTACCTCATGAGACTACCCGAGGTCCTCTCTTTGCCGACGTATTTGCATCGCTATATGATCCCACTCGATCCGGCTGCATGATCCGCGCCCAGCCCGTTACCCCAGAGAAAGGCAAGGGATTTCTCTTTGACCCGACACAGTTCTGCTCCCACCTGTCGTCATTTATCAACGACTCTCCCGCCAATGTCAGCTTGGGAAATGCAGGGACGAAACTCGTGTTCCTCAGTACCCCTTCAAACCAACTCTCTTTCTTCCATCAGCTCGTCGCCGACACCTTTTCCCGCAGAATTTCTATGCGTCGGCTGACCGACTACGACGCATTCAGCAAAGCTGGCGGCATTACCGCAGATCGCATCATTCTATCCCCAAACAGGGACGACGTCAATTTCCTGCCCGTCTCTCTGGCACTCCCATTGAATGGTGATGGCCTGGCGGATTTCTTGTGTATCATCGAGTCCCAGTTACTCAAGTCTCATTCTATTTTGGACTGTGCCAAGCGCGATTCGGCTGTTCTCGTCATCACAGCTTGGTCGGGCGCTGAGCTCCTAGGGAACCTTCCTCCTCGGGTATTGGCACTGGCTCAGGAACGGAACCTGAGATTATACACCATCGATGCGAAGTCGATAGCGTCAGAGCTACAGTCTGATGCTGTCGCCAGGGAAACTGCCGAAAGCTTGATAATATATCTCACATTCTTAAGGTTATACCTCGGGAAGGTGTCCAACCAAGCCGTCGTTCGCAGATTTGCTCTTGGGCTCATTCCGAACGAGCTGCGCGATGATATTTTCTCCAGAATAAACGCTCACGCCTGGGAGTCACTCCTCCAAGTCGAGCTCCCTGTAGATCACGAAGTCGCGACTGATGCCACTCCGGCTCTCAGGCACTTCGAGTTCAATACCATTGCAGTTGACACCGGTTCCGGGCAAACCGTCTATAACGGTTCTAAGGTGTCATCTTGGCACGAGGCTGCCAAGCACCTTCTGTTCCCCTCGGTTTTTACTCCCCTTCTTCCGGTCCCGCCGGAAACCGAAGAGTTCCCGCAAGTTCCGTCCCTCCACCCCGAACTCGCAGAACGTACTTATCTGGTGACATGTACCGTCAACCGCCGCCTCACTCCACTCGATTACGACCGCAACGTGTTCCACCTGGAGTTTGATACCGAAGGCACAGGTCTTAAATATGCCATAGGTGAAGCGCTCGGGGTACACGGCTGGAACGATGCAGAGGAGGTGTTGGACTTCTGTGCCTGGTATGGCGCCGATCCAGATCGGGTGATCACCGTTCCTGTCCAAGGCGGAGAGAGGATGCATAGCCGTACCGTATTCCAGGCCCTTCAACAACAGATCGACCTCTTCGGAGAACCGCCCAAGTCGTTCTATACCGACCTCACACCATATGCTACAGAGCAGGCCGAAAAATATGCTTTGCAATTTATCGGTTCCCCGGAAGGCTCGTCGACGTTCAAAAAGCTAAACGAAAAGGACACAATTACCTTTGCACAAGTCCTCCAACGATACCCTAGTGCCAGGCCGGGCATCGAGACGCTTTGTGCGATGGTCGGTGATATTAAGCCTAGGCACTACAGTATCGCCAGTGCACAGAGTGTCGTCGGCAATCGGGTCGACTTGTTGGTCGTGACGGCCGAGTGGATTGCCCTGGATGGTGGATACTTTATGCCGCTTTTATATCTGCTATGCACTAATAGATGGCCAGGGAAACGTCGCTATGGCCAATGTACTCGGTATCTTGCCGGCCTTGAGCCTGGGCAAAAGGTCACAGTCTCCATAAAGCCCAGCGTGATGAAGGTGCGAACAGCCTTTGAGAAATACCCATCCCCACTGCTGACACTAGCATTAGTTACCCCCAGATGACACGCAACCCATTATCATGGCTGGTCTTGGGACTGGTGCTGCACCGTTCCGTGCTTTCCTCCAACACCGTGCATGGCTCTCTCAGCGAGGCGTCAAAGTCGGTCCAACGTACTACTATTTCGGTTCCCGCCACCAACACCAGGAATTCCTGTACGGCGAGGAGGTAGAGGCCTATATGCTCGACAAGATCATCACCAAGGCCGGCCTGGCGTTCTCCCGCGACGGTCCCAAGAAGGTCTATATACAACACAAGATGCTGGAGGACGCAGGAGCGCTGGCGGACATGCTGAAAAATAAGGCCGGCGTGTTCTATCTGTGCGGGCCGACTTGGCCGGTGCCGGACGTTTACGAGGCCTTGGTGGGCGCTCTGGTGAAGAACGAAAAGATGACTAGAGAAAAGGCTGGCGAATACCTCGAGTCCTTGAAGGAGGAAGAACGTTATGTGCTTGAGGTAGCTTCGTTCGCGTTCCGTCGAGGCAATTTACCAACTCATTGGCTCAACAGGTTTATTGAACGACGGTCCTCAAGCAGAGTGTGAAAAGCATGTAGAACAACCTCGAGAATGAGGATAGATTTATCGCTGGATCTACGATATTATGTTGTCCCATTGACTAACGTACAGGAGTTTTAAGAGCGTTCCGAAATCATGAGCACAGTGCACAGTACCACTAATAACATGGGTTATAATCCCCGCGATACACCAGCCAACCCCACCGACCAACTAGAGAGAATACGACAACGCCAGCAAGGCCGACGATGACCCCCATGGTAATCTGGGCGGCCTGGCTGAGTTGCGGGCCGGCGCAACCCTGTTGGTATGCTGCATCGCATGGCATGCCCTTCGGCCGTTTGGACTGGTACGTACCAGCCTGCAAAGACGTATAAAACGGGTCCGAGGTGTCATTGAGGACGTGCATAGCCGCAAGGGTTAACATCGGTGCGGTATAGTCCAGGGCAGACTGCAAGGCCGATGAGCGTCCAACACCGTTTGTTTGCTATCGGACGAACCTCGGTCTCTGGCCAGTCGGCGCGGATGTCAAAGAAACGGTCATACTTGTCTGGTCCACCGACGACGGCGCCATACAACACGTAGGCTTCTTGGGGAGGATCGTTGTTGATATCGCTGACGTTGTTGCCACCGCTTGCCGTGGCCGAATGCGGGTTCTGCGGTGCATTCGGGTTGACGCCAACAATGTACGGGACTAGGGATGGCAAGAACATGTCGGCTCAAAGTACTCCTGGGGCCCCGGCATAACACTCACCAGACATGGGGTTATTGCCCAAAGCGTAATCTACCTGTCTCTTGGCGAAGCTCTGGGTTCCACAGTTAACCACGCCGAAACGAAAAAATGACGGATATTTACAAAGTAATCCTGCTTTTTCGTTTGCGTTGAAGCGAGTGGGACGTATCGGTTCAAAAGCATAGCCGCGTTGAGCGCCGGGTTGAGACTAGCGCTATCGGAGTCTCCCTGGTAGTATAGAAGACCCCCTGGCAGTCGATGAGATGCTAACCCAGCATTATAGATCAATGCACCATACCGGTAGTGGTAAATCCACCTCCACCCCCGTATACAACTCCATCGAAGTACGACTCAGCTTGCGTCTGCCAAGTAGAGATGTTGCCCAAAGTAGGATTTGCTTGTGCAATCTGTGCGAATAACACCGGAACTCCAGGTGTTTTCGAGTCCCAATTGAAAACGCCATTGTATCCAGAAAGATTGTACTGCGTGTAGTGAGACTCTGCCTCTTGATACAGCGAAGAGGAGTTTGTCGCCCAAGAAAGGAATAATGCTGCTATCGCAAGTTCGTCGCCGAACCCAGAAGACGGATACGCATCACCCACTGCCGGGACAGAACTTTGATACTCGGTCTGCCTGGCACTCGTGGCGAAAGTATATAGTGCTTGTGCATGTTGTAAAAGCAGTGAAGCATACGTGGAATTTTGAAGCGTCGCAGGTCCGGAATAGGAATTGGAGAAGATACGATTCTGGTAGAGATTAGAACAGGCAGCGAAAGCCGCTGCCGCGCCAGCAGCAGCATCGGTTCCAGGGCTGTCATAAGTTAGAAACGACGGAACACCAGGTGATCGCATCAAAGTTCACCTGGTAGCATTGATTTGATACGATGGTCGTGGACCAGGTATGTTCTGATCGCCTCCCCAATAGTTGTTATCTATCGCGACTGAAAGAAGATCGATGAACCGACAACTGACATGCGACAGTGAGGGATACGATACCATCGGCAACCTGAACATAAAGTGTGTTGTTTGATGGGTGCGCCTTTGAACGACGTGAGTTGGCAATCGTGAAGTATAAATATAGCAATGCCAGCAGGCTCACTTTGATAAGCCAATCTAGCCCCCAACGTAACATGGCATCCAGGTACGGCGTTTGGTTTGCAAGATCATAGCCTGGACCAAGCACATTGCAGTCGAGCAATCATCGCAGAGGATCGTCTCCTACCCTTGCCGAAATCTGTTGCTCCCCAACATACCGACATAAGCGTGAAAGACTGGGCAGAGATTAGTCGAGGCATCAATGCAGGAAGGAAAGATAGTAACCAGAGGGAATGTGCATTTGATGTAATCTGTCAGATGGATTAACCGACATTGCCTCTCGTCCGAGTCAAGCAGTACCTCCAGCATCGTAATAACCGCCTGTCAAGTCGAGGTGGGCGTCTTGGCCATCAGAGAGGGCGCTATCGTTTCGCCACGGGACACGGTTGTTCGCAGGTAGTTTACCACTACGTTGTGCTTCGTAGAAATATAGAAGGTCGCCAAGCAGCGACGACCATTGGGAATTCGGGACGGTACCACCGGAAGAGACTGTCGCTCCAGCTGAAGCATTTGGGGGGGCGAAATGAGGTTCTGGAAGAGGTAACTGGGCAAATGCATGCCCAATGAGGAGGAGAAGTGACCACATGGGTTTACGGTGAGTCTCTACGCACCGGCAAGCTTGCAAGTGGCTGCTGGCACGTTCTGAATCAGTCCAGCCAAGATATCCTGTTCAACACGCGATCACGTGGAGAGTACAGATCAGTCACGTGTCGATGACATCAATGCCGGACCCCCGTTCCGAACGACCCGAGGAACGCCGTTGGGAAAGTTGGATCGATGGAGGGTCAGCTATTTAGTGATGGCACCGATCAATGTGTCGTTGGTGTTAGGCTTGTCGGGTTGACCTCTCATATTCCCTTCGTCCTTGCTCTTCCCGATTTATACACCAGTGGTGGAACGCAACCAGCAATCCCTGGAGGCAAAGTTAAGGGACGTTTCAGCATTGAAACTAAGATATATTGGACGATTGAAGAGGTGGTTTGCGACAAAGGGGTTGAACTGGCGGTTGTTGGCATACCCAACGACACTCACTATGCCCTGGCAAAAGCTGCCCTCGAAGCCGGCAAGCATGGTACGTATAATATTATTATATCCTACCCTCCAAAATCGTCTGATGTCCAGACAGTTCTTGTTGACAAACCTGTTACCGAGACCGTCGCCCAAGCTCGAGAGCTTGATGCGATCGCCAAATCGAAGAGACGGTGGGACTCGGACCACACTGCTCTCAAGCGGCTCTTACTACTTCCCCCTTTCTCCCCGCAATCTTTTGGAAGTCTCCTTGAGTTTGAATCTCAGTAAGTCCCATTCCATGACATCGGCGGCCGGGTAACGACCAAAATTTTCAGCTATGACCGACTCCGTGTGAGCACTAGAATATCCTGGAAGGACGGCGTCGGCGCCTATGACCTTGGATCTCACCTGCTCGACGAGGCTCTGAAGCTCTTCGGCGGGCCGGCCAAGATCACTGCGTTCGTCCAGAGTGTATGTGGTGTTACTAAACCCGAAGTCGACGACATTGCGCAAGCTTGCTTTCTTTCCTGAGGATTCGTTTTAATCAGGATACCACAGTTTACGGTTTCCTTGCATTCACCGTGCTGCTTCGCTCCCACGTCCTTTCCGCCAAGACTCTGCAGCTGCGTTATGCAGTTCGAGGAACCAGAGGCGTATTTACGAAGTATGGCTTGAACCCAGGAGGAACAACTCAAGGCTATGTCCTTCGTGAATGGCATTTTTGCTCCTGGATTCGGATGGGGAGCACAAGATATCCATAGCACTGTCGAAAACATTGGAGTAGACACTACGACGATCACGAAATCTATGTAAGACACTATTCTCTCACCACTAGTGTGCTATGATTGATCTGTATCCGAGTTGGCCTTCAGAAGCCCGCAATACATCGGACTGTTCCAAGAGCTATTCGAGACAACGAGGAGATGGAGGCTAGACGAGCAGAGGCTACGCAAGTCGTACATAGATATGATTGAGCTGGTGTAAAGAAGGCCGTACTCCGGAAATTCCTGTGCTGTGACCTCCACGTGACCTCCACGTAGGCATTGAATCCATTTCTGATTCTGAATTCTCGTCTATGTACCGTTATCGTTGTCATGTCCGCCACCGTGGTCATTCATGTCGAGTTGCCTGCATACTCAAAGTCTTTCGACATTCAAGTACCAGAAAGTGCGACGGTGCTGGACGTCAAACAAGCTATATCCTCCGGGTGCATTGGTCATCCTCGCCCAGAGGGCCAGCGCGTGATATGGAGAGGCCGGTGCTTGGATGATCAGGAGAAAATCAGCGAACTATGGCTGGTAAGAAGTCATTTGTGGTCCCGTCCAAGTTCTCACTTTCGTTTTTCGTTTAGGGCCAAGACACCCAACGTACTGTTCATCTGTCCGTGCGACCGTCGGCTTGGACGAGTGATCCACCTAGCGCTGACACTACCTTCTCGTCTTCCTCGCGCGTTACGGCTCATCCGGCCCACCAGAGCTCTCCTCCTGTGTTCCAGCACCAACACTTATCCACCACCCGTTCTGCCTCAGACCCGAATGATGGCCTAGAATTCGTACGATTCAAGCACTCGGAGGCGCTCTGCTGGCTTTCGAATTCCATGTTGGCTGCTCCTAGTCCACTAGAGGATGTGGATATCAAACGAGGCGTGGCCATGCTTTCCCTTGAGCGGTTGGGATATACCTGGCCAGATGTCTTGGACGCCACTCCCCCGGTGGTTGGCCCTACATCCTCTGATACCCTCGACTACGAGATTATTTCCATCGAGTACGATCATCTGGTCAAGTATATCTTTTTGCGCTAATTGTGCTTATTTATAGCACCAAGGCATATCTTTCCCTTAAAACCCCAAGGGGTACACCCTCTCCCTTGCAAATACATGCACTCCATGTTCTCACGTATACCTTCTCCATCCTCTCTTTACCGCCATCAAAACCGACACCCACGCCCACTTCTTCGGTGCCAACTACGTCGCCCGTCCCTCCACACGTGAACGACCTCCTTCGAGAACTAGGTCTTCCGCCTCTTCGGGCTGCACCAAATGCCGCCGTCAATGTCACCGTTCAGCCGGATGCTGCCGGGGCACCCGCTATCCCCGAGCTTGCCGAGGGAAATGTTATCAGAGAGATACCCCTGCGCGCACTTCTCGCCCCCTTATTGATGATCGCTTTTCGAACAGTTCTTCTACTCTACTTCTTTTCCCCAACACGCAAGCCCTTGCTCGGATTATGCATCATTGCTTGGATCGTTTACGAGATGTGGACTCATGTTCGCATCGTCATTCTACGACCGTTAGATAGGGCCAACGGCAACGGCGCAGGACAAGGTGTCAATGCTGGACAAGCTGCTGATGCTGATGCCCCACCCGTCGTTCCCGCAGCTGGAGGCAATGATCGTACTGGTGACCGCGATCCACTGCGACCAGGTCGTGCTCCGAACCCCGAGCCAACCCGCGAGGCTCAGCAAGTGCAAGGACCTCCGATACCGAGACAGTCGAATGGGATCATAGATAGCTTCGCCCTTGCGAACGTTCATAACGAGAACAAACTACTTTGGCCACTGCAACCGCCGACGACCGCACATGAACCACCAACATTCCTTCACAAAGCGACGTCCTTTGTCTCTCTGCTCTTGGTCACCTTGCACCCCGAGGTATATAATCGGAGAAGGACTGCCCTACGTCAACGGGAAAGTCGGTTACGTACGGAAATGAACGCTATGGAGCGGGTCGAGGAGGCGAGAGACAGCGAAGAGGCGCCGAGCGAGGAAGAGCAGAGGAAGACTGCGTTTAGACAACAACTTCAGACTCAACACTCTCAGCGCGCGGAGTGGGTTAAGCGGTACGTCGAACACGTCAGGCGAGATGATTGGGTAGACGAGTAGATGAGTACTTATTTGACACCTCCATTCGCGCAACCCTCACTTATTTAGCCCGCAATTATACATTTACTTTGGTTACGGTTACACGCAACTCAGTTAAAATGACTAGTTATGAAGAACAGGGAATGGTTATTCACTTTCATCGTCGTCGTCGTCGTCGTCATCGGCGTATTCCTCTAATGGAGGTCCACTACCACTGGATTCGTTGCCGTCATTGAATTCTCCTATACCTTCGTTCTCATCCTCGTCCATCTCCTCGTCATCATCGCTTTCTCCTCCTAACTCAACATCCTCGACACTACCCTCTTCGTCGCCGCTCTCTACTGGAGCTTCTACGTTCATCTGATCCTCCTCCTCACTTTCTCCTTCTATGTATCGAGTTGGCCGCGGGGCACTGTCCGGACGGACAGGAGCGCGGCCACTTGGTGCCAATGATGCGGGAGCCGAGGAAGATCGTATTTCGATTTGGGACAGCACCATATCAAGTTTCCCGTTCAAGGATAGCAAGCTTTCGTGTAATGCCAAGCGCGTTGTGAGTGTCGTGTGGAGACCTGCCAGTCTGGCGACCAAGTCTGGCATCTAGAATATTTGAGATCTTTGAAAAGAGGATATGCGGACAGTAACGCACTGTCATGAGATGGCTGCTATGCACAGTGAGGGTCGTTTTTATCCAATTGATTAAAACTGTTCCTCTCTGTGAACTGGCGCCACCACCACCACCTTTCATGTTGGCACCTCTTGCACCTCTTCCTAATCTCTCCAAGCAAGCCATAAGAAGCGGTAGTGAAAGTTGGGGGGGCAGTCGCCGTATGGTATTTCGAATGAGTGCGGTGTCAGAGTGTGCTAAACATGTCTCCAAAAGTCGTGAGTCCGACGAATGTAGAGCTTGTATGAGCGTCCGTGTAAGCGAGTGTGCAGGCACGATATTAGCGGATTCTGGTCGTCTGCCTGGCTTCGAAGATGGGCCCAAGTCTTCGTTGTCCGAATCCGAGCCCTTGTTCTCGGGGTAGGCGCCGTTCAAGGCTGACAACCTCTGTCCTAGACTGAGTTCAGCGAGGTCGGCATCAAGATCTCCTTCCACTTCGCGAGCTGCAAGATCTTCGAGGGCCTGATCTTGTCCGAGCTCTGCTCCAGAATGTATGGCTAATGTCGAGGACTCGGCATAGCGAGCATTTTTGGGTGCGATCTAAAATTATAAGACACGCGACAGTGTTATCCTGTTCTGCGCACTCACTACGGTCGCGGGGTGATTTTCTACTAGTATCTCGTCGGTGGCATCGTGCGGTGTAGGGAGGTTAGACTTTCGCGCGGATGATTTTCTACGCAATTTTTTCGGTCTCGGCGCAGAGTCCATGACGTGGACCTCTTGACCTGTTCGGAGTCGCAAAGACGCACAAATCTCGACGAAATAGCACTCACCTCGAATTCCAGCTCTAGTGTTGAGTTAACAATAAATTTGTTTTGATAGTTTTGCCGAGACCGCGACTTGCCTGATCGGTGCGTTTGACGCTTGGGTAGCTTGGCTGCCACCGGCCCACTGCCGACTCTTCCCACCTCGATCCTCAACGATCCCGCCAGTTTCTGTTTCGATCCTTCACGGCACTCGAGTTATCCGTTCGCATTGTTGGTCGGGTCGCTTCACATAGCTTGCAGTGGTCTCGCAGGACAGTAATTCCTGCGTGCGACTTAAACTCGGATACATCATGAACTACATCCAGGTGAGCACGGCGATAATATCGTATTTCTGGTCTTTCCTACTGATACAAACAAGCTAGAGAAACTTGGTATGGCTTCCGTTATTGTTACCGATGATGATTTAACTCACCGAGCTCGACATAGGTGAGGGTACATACGCGACAGTGTACAAGGTATCGCACCCGTGCCCGCTCTTGGATCCTCCTCTCACCGCGCTAATATAGGGGCGCTCCCGGACCACCAACGAAATTGTAGCCTTGAAAGAAATCCACCTGGATGCTGAGGAAGGCACACCATCGACCGCGATTCGAGAGATATCCCTTATGAAGGAGCTGAAGCACGTCAACATCGTGCGCCTCCACGACGTCATACACACGGAGACGAAACTCGTTCTTATATTCGAGTACTGTGACCAAGATCTGAAGAAGTACATGGATCAACACGGCGAACGCGGCGCTCTCGACCCCGCGACTGTTCGGAGCTTCATGTATCAACTCCTGAAGGGCACTTCATTCTGTCACGAGAACCGTGTCTTGCACCGTGATCTCAAGCCACAGAATCTTCTTATCAATCGCAAAGGGGAACTCAAGCTGGGAGATTTTGGATTGGCACGGGCGTTCGGAGTCCCTGTCAATACTTTCTCAAACGAGGTATGTACCAGAAATTTCGCAGCTTCAGATTGTTTTTGATGTTGAATCCTAGGTTGTTACCCTGTGGTACCGCGCTCCAGACGTTCTCCTTGGTTCCCGAACGTACAATACGTCTATCGACGTTTGGTCGTGTGGTTGTATATTTGCAGAGATGATTTCGGGCGTACCTCTGTTCCGCGGGCGTGATAACCAAGATCAGCTACTTCACATAATGCGGATTATAGGCACCCCGGACGACCGTGTACTGAGGAAGATAGCCACCGATTCCGTATGTGGTTGGAAATTTCCCGTGTTTCTATTCACTCAGCGTCTCGACAGCCTGAAGTTACCATCAAGCAATACCCTAAATACCCGAAAATTTCCTTTCAGCAAGTCCTACCTAAAGCCTCTCCTCAGGGTACGTTTCCACCCTGCATCACAGTAGCTCCCTCTTGACTTGAGCTGACAGCGATCGACCTGCTCGAGCGTCTGCTCCAGTTCGATCCCAGCAAGAGGATCACAGCCACAGAAGCATTATCGCACCCCTATTTTACCTCTACAGCTAGCCCTTCGTATGGCCCATCGCCGACACCTGGATCGATGCCGCCTCCTCAATTCAACTTTCCCCACCCTCACGCACATGCGCACCATCAGCCACAACAGCAAGTCCAGCAGCAGCAGCAGCAAGCCCAACAACCGCAACAAATAATAGTCCAGCAACCAGGACAGCAACTCGTCGCTCAACAACCGGGGTACCCTCACCCGCAGTCGATGTTTGTCGCACAGGACGCCGCGCGTATGCAGGCTCAGGTGCAGGCGCAAGCACAGGCGATGGCGCAGGCACAAGCACAGGCTGCTCATGCGCACGCTCAGGCGCACGTCGGCCAGCAGGGCTATGGAGGTGGGGGATACCCTGCGCAGTATCAGCATCCCAGGTGATCTCTACTTATGGTCAAATGTATTTCTCGTGCACTCGTTTTGTACTGTTTCTGGAGCGACCTGTTGTATGTAAGAACTAAGTAGAAGGGTGTACATATATATCTTGTGAACGTGGGAAGAGCGTCGTACTACAGCTTACCGCCAAAAACACTCGCAGCAGTCTCGTTCTCGCTCCATGACGATGTCGACCTTTGGCGCACTCGTGGCCGACCTGACTCGGGATGTGCATCGTGCTCAACCAAAAGACGCACTCCAGTTCTGCGCCAACTGGTTCCAGTCGCGCTTGGAAGAGCAGCGCACCTTCACGCGGGACGCGCTAACCACCCACCGTGGCCTCTCGGTCATACAGGAGCAGCTCCCTGCCGATTTCTACGTCGACGCTTCCGTCAGTCTCGTCCCGCGCAACGCGACCCCGACGCCCGTTTCCCCGTTCTCGAATGTTGCCTCGCAACGCCGTCCGTCTTCTTTCCACCCCACCTTCAACCATAGCCCTTTTGGTACGCTCAACGTCCCCGGAAATGCATTGCTCTCCATGGATACAAACGGTGCTAGCAATGGCGTGGCTCCACCCACCTTCATGCTCGACGGTCGCGAACTCCCTCCTACCTCTCCGCTCTCCATCGATCCGTCCAACTCTTTTGCACGGTTTGACGCTACCACCACACCCACTATGTCCAGCTCACTCTCGTTGACCCCCAGTGACTACCTACAGGCACCCTCTGCCACTATCCTGGCGCGCCGTACATCCGTTAGCGCGGAGCCCATTGCTGTGGACAGTGGCCATGATGATCCTCTCCCTGTTTATCCGAAAACACCTGACCAGCTTCGCCGCATCAAAGCGTCCATTGCGAACAACTTCATATTCCGCGATCTCGACGAAGAACAAGAGACTGGCGTGCTGAACGCCATGCAGGAACGTCAGGTGAACAAGGATGAAGTAGTCATTCGACAGGGCGACGTCGGGGAATACTTCTACGTCGTCGAGTCTGGACTTTTCTATTGCTACATTCATCCGGAGCCCTTGCCGCCTACGTGGCTTACCGACAACCCGTCCTCTACCATGTTCTTGCAACCCGGTTACCATCCCATCTACGGCCGCAAGGTCATGGAGTGCAAGCCTGGTAACTCGTTTGGGGAACTTGCTCTGATGTACGGACATCCTCGTGCAGCGACCGTACAAGCCATCGAGCCCTCGACGGTGTGGGCGTTAGACCGCATCACGTTCCGCACGATCATTTTGAAGGCTGCTCACAGGCGACGAACCATGTACGAGCACTTCTTGTCCACGGTCCCGCTGCTTTCCTCCCTTGAGCCGGGGGAGAGGAGCAAGATCGCGGACGCGCTCGTCAGCCGAGTGTATCCTGATGGAGAGGCGGTGGTCAGCCAAGGCGAGATGGGAGACACGTTTTTCTTCGTCGAGGAAGGAGAGGCCATTGTTACGAAAAGGCAGCAGTGCGAGGAAGACGAGTGGCGCGAGATCACTGTCGGTCGTCTCAAGAAAGGGGACTACTTTGGAGGTGAGCCTTGATATCGGAACATTGCGTGTTACTTCGACCGACGTGTTTGCGATAGAGCTATCTTTGTTGCGACTCGCGCCGAGAGCCGCGACGGTGAGTGCGGTGCAGCGGGCGGATCAGAGCCAATCCAAGCTCAAAGTCGCGGCGCTGGATGCACCGTCCTTCACGCGGCTGCTCGGACCGCTCCGGGAGATCATGGAGAGAACGGCTGGAGAGAGCTATGGCTTGGTGACCAGGTCCAGTCGTTGAGATCGTGGCTTAGTGGTGACATCTTGTAGCATTTTGTCCATATACCTTGTATTATAGTAGATCTTGGGTTGTATCTGTCGCGATGCCAACGGCCGCAGTTGGATCCCGATCAACTTCGTGGAGTGAGGGCGTATTTTGCACCACAATTAATGGCCCGGACCTACTAGTCCCCTCCTTCCTCTTGTCCTCACTCCCTTTGCACGTCCATGCGCTGGAAACCATTCCATTTAGCGTAAGACTATCCAACAAACTTGCAGATCGGGCCGCCATTCCTTCGTCTTCGCTCATTCAGCAACTGCCTGGTCATGGACCTCTATCACGGTCGTTTTCTCAGAAAAAGGCAGGGCCTTCCTGGAAGTGAGTGCATTGTAATCAGTTTCTGTGTCTGTTTTCAGTGCAAGTCTTTCGACTGTAGTTCTCAGTATAGGGTGAGTTCAATGTACACGCATATGGGTCACGTTCGACTCTTCATTGATTTCCCTTCAGTTCTAGTAGCCCGACTACAGGACAGGCCACAACGACTACCGCCGCCCCGCAGAATAAGGCGACCTCCTCCACTGCTGGAGGACTCATTGGTGGATTAACCAGTATCGCCGGCGACATCACGTCTCTCATTCCATCGTCGGAAACTTCCTCTATCACATCCAGCACTCCCCTGACACCTTTCATCCTCTAGCTCGACTGGCTCGGCAACCACTCCTCCGTTACAGACATCCACCTCGTAAGCTTTCCCGACTTTCCTATGATCTGCGACTGAGGTTACCAGGACATCGTCGACGACCTCCAGTAGCTCGTCGTCCTCGACAACGCCAACACCTACTTCAACGCCATCGAGGGCCGCAGTCTACACCTCCTCGGACGGCACAAGCGTCGTCTACCTGACCAGCACACTACCCACTCCGTCCGCGACCGCCGCCCCTCAGAAACCCTTCTTCCAGAACCCTTCCCTGGAGGGCGGTGTCTTCGCCCTGGCCGGCATCGCCGCCCTCATCATCGCCTTCGTCGCCATCACCTGGACCCTCCGCAAGCGCCGGCGCGATCGTCTCGAGCGAGACCTCGCTGTGGCCGTCACCTTTGATCCCGGTGCGACGGAGCGATACGAGCGCCAGGAAGAGGCGATGGAGAAGCGTCGGGCCAGCGAGAGCTCCTCGGGTCACGGTCACAGCCAGGGACATGGCTATGGTTACGGATACGGGATACAGCCCGCATACGCGCCTCCGCGACCGTACATGGGCCCCCTTGACTATGGGCGGTACCCTCCGGCTGCATACGGCCCGCCGCCTCCGAACCTTGCGATGTACCGTTCGCCGTCGCCGACGATGGGACAGGGCGGGGCGAACCTCACTCGCAAGTTCTCTGATCGCAAGCCCGTCCCGCCTCTCCTCCCCGACGCCGCGTATGCTCCTTCCAACGCGCACATCTCCATTCCCCCGCAGCTTCGTTGATGACAGTATGCGTGCGGGGGACAATCCACCCGCTTGACGCGGGACACAACGAGAGCAGATTCGCGAGAGGTGAGCCATTCCGACTTGACTATCCAGCGTCCTCTGATAGAGACTTGCAAGGACGTTCTTGACATCGGAAATAAGATACCCTCCCCTCCGTTGGCCTCTTACAGCTTTACTCGGCGCAGGTGCCGCCGATAACATCATTTCGTTGAGCGAGGTGCCGCTTTTTTTTCTCCATTTTATTTTATTTTATATTTCTCGGATGAACTTCTACAAGACTTGACCACATTTCCGGGCTGATTCGCTGCGCGTTAATCGGCGAGTGTGGTCAGATATTCGTACATCTATTCGGAATCAAGAGATTGTCACATGGCTCATGTATCGATAGCTGTTTCAATGAGCCGGCTCTAGCAACTACGTCGATGAGCGTCATGATAGAGAGCCAGAGGTCACACATTGTCGCCAGAGAGCAGCGGTAGCAGTGTAACACTCCCATGGTAATAAGAGAGTACCCCAGGTGATCACACTCGTTGCCGCTGGCTCCGGCGTGGGAGAACTCTAGAGTCTAATATTTCGCCTATAGGTCTGGTTCGGAAACCAGAAGTCGCGCCAAGATCGCTGCATGCCTCCTTTCATTTGCTTCGCCGGCGTTCGCGTCGCTCCATGTACCACACCGACCAAGTGATGACCAAGGTCGTCGCACACGTGCAAATCATGGCGATCATGCCCGTCTTGAACCGGGGTGCATCCGTCGCTCGATAGAAGAGCAGTGGCCACCACGCGTTCACCATGTTGTTGGGCGAAAGCGCACGGTAAGCGGCCAAGCGAACAGCAACGAAGCAATATTTACTTCATGGACGCCAAGACGATCGCACGCTCCTGGTCATCGTCGGCACAAATTTGATTGGCCCAGCTATGCACATTGAGTCAGCATCACTGAGGATTCAGGGACGCTTACTAACGCGAACGTCGTCGCTTGGCCAGAGAATGCAGCTCCGGCGATGTCTGACATCACCGTTAGTGAATAGGTGAGAAAAGACCCGGGCTGCTCGACGTACAGTATGCGAAGAATTTGAGGCCTGTGGGGCTACTCCACACCAGGATGCAGATAGCAGCGGTGGTGCAACAAATACACATGTACACAAGGACTGGCCATCGTGCGCAGGTATAGTCTGTCCAGGTAGCACAAACGAGAGTGGATACGATTCCAACGGTCGTGACTCCCGATGGGTAGTAATCTGCATAATGTCAGCCGACCGTCGTCATCTCACGGGAAGGTCTCGGATACGGACCGACTTGTTCAACAGAGTATCCTCCGATGCTGGATAGCCATTGGCCCATTAAATTATTTGAGCCAAAGCTCTCCGTTTCGCCAGAGATGGCGAACTATTGCCAACATTGTTAGGTGTAGTGGGCATGATGTCGACGAGAACTAACCAGGAGACTGCACCCATACCAGCGCCAGCGAGTGAGAATCCGTCTAGCTAGACTCCAGGAGAGTGGATGTCGAACAACATCGCGGTCCCGTTCTAGGCGAGAATATGACAGGAGGCGCTCCTGGATCCATCCGTCGGTCACGTCAGGCCCTTGTACTTACATCAGCCCGACTGACCAACCTCTTCGGTAAGATAAAACGCCTTGGTCGCCGCGGGAACGTCTGGAAACACAAGGAAACCGTAGGCAGCGATCGGCAATGTGATCACACCATCGATGATGAAACTACGACGAGGTTATTGATGCGATACAGAGAGGAAGAGATGGCGCGCATACAGCCATCTCCAACCGCTCCTACCGGCAATGCCGCCGAGATGCCTGCAACATGTTCGGCATATCTGTCATTACGGTCGGGAGAAACTTACTCATAGACAGCTGCCTGTAAAACACCGGAAAAGCTACATAGATGAAATTAGATTTCGCTTAGACGACAAGCGAGATCTTACAGCGTCCCAGCCAAGCCAGAGCTGGTGAATATGCCAGAGCGCTTGCCCAGCTCTCCAGCTTTGTACCAGCTTTCGAAGAGGGTAACTGGGGTGATCAAATCGGACAAAAGAGACGAAGGACGTACGATCCGAGGACATAATGTGTGCCGACAAATGTAGATGATTCTGATATACCTTGTAAGAATCTGATTGCGTAGAGCTTTTGAAATCGAAACAGCGGTAAGCACGCGGACTGGGGGGCGGAAAGAAGGCGGACCTGCTGAACGTTTTGTACCGCGCTGGAACTGGGCGGCATGGTCAGAAAAAGTGCAGTGCAAGGCAAGGAGTCGCACCAGAAGGTGAGGACGCCCCAGAATATTTGCATGAGTGGAAACCAGACCCTGGGTGGGACAACCTGCAGCATCAAGTTGTCTAGACGACGAACAGACATCAAGGAGAGCCCGGAAGAGAGCGGGCGCAGAGTACTCGGTATCATTCCGACGATATATCCGCAAGTGAACATGGTATTTATTATCTGGAACGGCGTGTGACGAGATTACGACGACCAGATGACGACCAACGTTGAATTGGTTTCCGTGCATGTGGAGCTCTTGCTTCATTCCAGAGACGTAGGCATTGTTCACGTTGGATCTATCCAGGTCTGAGGGGAGGATGGAGACGGGAAGCAAAGATGGGTTCGGAACGCACAATTTGTGAAGTACTGGGAACGAGGTGGGCATGCGCCAACGGAAGTGGAAGAAGAGGCGCACCATGAGACAGCAGTAGGACAAGATGAAACAGTCCAGTTTGAAGACGAGGTTCTGCTCCCGCCTCGCGTCGCGCGCCGCCATGGACAAGAAAGACTCGCTAAATATGCTGACGTCATGATGCTGTGTCATATGGGCTAGCTTGATCATCTTGCTCGGGATCCTGAACGACTCATAAGGGTCCCCTCATCACCCCCTTTGGTCCCTCGCACCGTCCCGCCCCGTCCCGCCATGCGTCCCTCTCCCGTGGCGCGCGCACTCGTCTCTCTTGTCCTGCTCTTCCTCGTGCCCCTAACCGCACACGCTTCCCCTGCCAGCGTGCCCGACTCCGCCATTCATCTCCGTGACGATGCCCACATGCACATGCACCACGCTCAGCCCGTGTCCGTGATAAACGAAACAGAGATCCTCCGGTGGCATCTTCCCACTCCACCGTCTTACTGGTCGATAGACATCGAGGATCGTGATCCCAACGTTGCTCGCTATCCTGCTTTCGTTGCTCTTCATGCTCTATCCATGTCCCTCGCCTTCTTCGTCGCCCTTCCCGCCGGTATGCTCCATGCTCTCCTTCTGACTCACTCGTCCCCTCTCTCACCTTGACTCACCCAGGTATCGCTCTTCGCTCCGCTAAGCATTCTTTTCATGCCGTTGCCGCGGCTTTCTTCTACGCCCTCTTGGCCCTTGGCTGCGCTACTAGCAGTCTCTACCGAAAACTCACACCTGACATGTAAGCGTGCTGCGTGCCGTAATTCCATTTCTCACCCTTGCCCCGCCAGGTATCAAGGCTCGACGCACTCGACTCACGGTTACTTCGTCTTACTTCTCAGTTTAGCTTTGTCCGCAATAGATATCGCCGCTTTCTTCGCGCGTCTTTATACTTTCTTCGCGACCCGTTCCAAGCTCACCCTGAAACAATTCTGGCGTGCAGTCGTATTAGGCCATCAGGATCAGGTTACGTACCCCTCTTCGTCAGACTACACTGGCATCGTCTCCGACGACCCTGAAGAGTTTGATGACATCAAACGCGTGTCTTCCCACCCCTCCCTTTCCGAGCGCGTCGTTTTCGACGCAGATCCAGACTCTCCCTGCACTTCAAGACACTCGGACGACACCCTCCGCGAGGTTCTAGTCACGCTCCCTCCCCCTCCTAAGCAATCTTTACTTCGTAGAATATCACAGGTCGCGTACGCCACCCTTGAGAGGTCCCTCGTATTTGCTGCGTTCGGGATGCTCATATCCGGTGTCGTCATCTACACGGGCGGCTGTCGCGACAGCTATATCAATGGATGTCTCGCTCATCTTATCAGTAAGAAGAAAGACATCTTGTCGATCTCGTGTCACCTTTCTGACTCTCTTCTCAGAGGGCGGAATATTCTGGTGCTACGGACTGTTCACATTCGCTCGTTTCTTGGGCACGCATGCCGAGTTGGGTTGGGCATGGAATGTTTCGCCCATCGGAAACACGGTCTCTGCAGAATTCGTAGAATCTACTGTCATTTTCCTCTATGGAATCTCAAACACGTGGATGGAGAGGTTTGGGGCGAATGCGGATGATCCTTACACGACCAAGCAAGTCCAACACATTAGTATCGCGGTACGTAGGGTTCACTGTTGCTATCTGCTTTATCCAACTTGCATCAGGTCATGTTTTGGTTCGCTGGTCTCATCGGCATGGCAATCGAATCTCGCCGCGTTCGACGTTGGTTGGCAGCTTCTGCGACAGCTGCCCTCGGGCGTGCACGGTCCGTCAATGTTGCTGAGCCATCCAGCTACAGAGGTAGCTTCAATCCATTCCCAGCCCTTGTAATTGGTGTCACAGGCGCTGCCATGAGTGCTCATGCGCAGGCCTATATCTTCCAGGTATAGACCTCCTGTCTAGCCACTCGTTCTCCGCGTCTGATGACCGACAGGTTCAAATCCATATACTATGGGGGTTCCTTTTACTCGGATTTTCGGTCCTGAGATGTATGACCTACTTCTTCCTTTGGCTGGGCCCTCCAAAATCCGTCCTTCCTTCTCGGCCGCCAACTGAAGCCCTAGGAAGCTTCTTCCTGGCATGTGGCGGTCTGATGTTCATATTTAGCACAGAAGAAATCACACTCGCGGCCATGCGGAAAGGGCATGACGGTCAGCCAATCATCTTTGTGATAAGTCACGTTTTGATCCGTATTTTCAACAGACATGATGATGTTCCTGAATGTTGCAGTTGCGATTACGTGCTTTGCGTTCTGCTGGACGTTGGCAGTGGTGGCGTTCAACGGTTGGCTCAAATCCCGGAAAACAATGACCTGATTCATCAACGACTGTTTTACATATGGGAAGTGACTTGGCATACTGCCTCGTGTCATTGCGTCATTGAAACCTTGTTTTCTCGAACTCCGAGTTATCCATGCGGTTGTTGTCTTCTGGTGCATTATTAGCTCTTTTACACGTTGTTCTTAATTCTCTCCTCAACGCTTCATTTTGTTATGACACGACGCCGGCTACCATACTGGCATGATCAATGAAAGCCCCCATCCAGACCCAGAACCCAGACCACCCACAACCAACAAAACCACGCCAGCAACTTTCTCGGCTATCGAAATCGGTGGACCAAAGGACTCGGGCGAGCTGCGCCGCGCCGAGACCCACACCCAGGTAAAACGGTGCACCTTGTGCGTTCAACATGCCCGCGTAGGTGATGAACGATACGGTCGACGCCGACAGGGCGCCCAAGATGGGCCTCGTGTGTTGACCGAACAAGAGCGCTGTCGAGCGAATCCCTACCTTGACGTCGTCGATCTTGTCCTGTGTGTGGGGAGGGGGAGGGTGAGACGACGACCAGAAAGCGGGAGGGGGGACGAGACTCGCCTGGTGAGCGTAGATGGTGTCGTACACGAGCGTCCAGCACACGCCGCCCGCGTAGAGGGGAAGACAGACCGCCCAGTCGACGGTCCCTGCGACGGCCGACCAACCGAGGAGAGCACCCCAGTTGAACGCGAGGCCTGTGCACGCGCGTGTGTGAGCGGGGAAGGGGTCGGGCGCTTTCGATGGGAGAGAACGCTCACCGAGGACGGCTTGGGGCCAGTGGGTGACGCGTTTCATGAGCGGGTAGACGGTCACGAGCGAGAGCGAGGACGCGCCGAGGAGGATGCTTCGCGGGCGCCGTCAGCGAGGCGCGGGGCGTTGGGGGGGACGCGCGACGCACCTGTACGTGTTGAGGTGTAGCAGCACGCCGAGCCCGACGGTCAGCTGACCCGCGAGGAACGCGAGCGCCTGGCGACGCGTGATGTCGCCTCGGGCGAGCGGCCGGGTGCACGTCCTCTCTACGTTCGGAAGAAGAAGAGGGCACGTCGCGAGTCAGCGAGGAAGAAGGGGACGCGACTGACCGACCGCCTTGTCGAGATTCTTGTCCCACATGTCGTTGATCGTGCAGCCCGCGCCGCGCATTACGAGCGCGCCGAGACCGAAGAGACCGAGGTACGTTAGCGAGGTCGTGAGCGGGGCTTGGTGCGCGTAGCAGGCCATGCTGATGGACCACGCTTGTACGCACGGTCAGCGAGCACACAGGAATTCACGGGGAGGAGTAGTACCACACGGATAAAAGAGCAAGAGTGTCCCGATCGGCTTGTCAACCCTGGTCAGGTAGATGTACGGTCGCATGCTGGCCGGAAAGCGGGCGACCCATGTCATCGGAGGGGAAGTGCTGGAGGTATAGCGAACGAAAGCATGCGGTGCGATGGACAGGCAGGGTCTTGGACCACGACGAGGTATCAAAGCCTGCGTAGACCACGAGGACGAACTCGTTCGCAGGTATTTGGCGGCGAGACTGCTTGTCAACATGGCGGAGAATACGCGGGACACACAAAATTCGGCCTCCCACGGGACCACCGATTCATACAAATCACATATCGTGACGGTCGACGAGAAAACAGGAATGGGTAACAGCCAGAGGCCTACAGAATGATAAAATGGAGGACGGGAGTTACAATATGCAAAAAGGATGCCCTCAGGGACGATGCAGGAAGACGAGAAGCCGCCGTTCACCAGTCTTTGGCAAGCTTAAAGGACCACTCCCAGTCTGTCCATGCATCAAGAATCGGGCGTGCTTGCGACATTCAAGGGACATACCGGCATACACCAGGCCATCATCGTCGACGACGCGACTCCGGACTTGGTAGGAACCTGAACGGGCGATGACACCTGACGGTGATTCTTCTGGGTCAAAGTCCTTGACGTGTGGCTCTCCATCGGCACGAGGGCCATAAGACCCAAGCATCTGTTCTAACCTGTCCACTAATCGCAGGTCGGCCGAACGGTCGTTGACCAATCAGAGCTATTCTTACCCTTGATACCGGCCCTCTTGACGACTTGGATATAGCGGACGCCCTAACAGACCCCATGTAAGCGGTGTCCGCCGTGAGACAGAAATAGACGAAGATCATACCGAGATGATCGAGTGATTCACTCTGAATTTGATGCGTACGCTGATGACGTGTGAGGTGGCGGCGACGAGGCGGAACACGATACACACTTGTACTCGACGCCTTCCTTGATGATGATGGGATTCTTTTTGGTCTCCGCAAGACGTGCGGTATCGTTGAGGTCGAAAGAAATCGCCTTTCCCGCAGGAAGCGTAGACGAGGCAAGCTCGAGCGTGAGGACGGTGACCTGACGAGAGCGCGATGCGCTGAGCACGAGTGCCACCCGATGGACGGCGGCGAGCGGGCGTACCTTGGGGCCACTGGCGTCGCCTGCGGAGGCCCCTGGGACGATGCCCAAACTGGCTTTCCAGCGCGCGAGACTCTCGTCCTCGGCGTCCAGGTTGGCATATTCCTCGACGGTCTTTGCAGCGCCGATCTTGTAGCCTGGAAATCGGGATTAGGTGGGACCGGCGTGGTCGGCACGCATGATTTACCTGCAGTGGTGGAGGGCCTGAGATCGTCCTGTTCGTCGTGCTAGAGGGATCTTGTCAGTCGGTGCGGGGACGAGGAGAGACGAGGACTGACTGTAGCCATGTTGGTGGAGAGCGAGAGCTGAGGAGTTGTTATCATTGATTTCACACGGCCTTTAATCACAGACCATCGGAAACGACTAGATTGCTATTGCAAAAACAAGAAATCCGGTTCTACACATTCAAGAAAACGAGTGAAGGGGGGTATAACCCGTGGAGGTACACATATCTGCGCAACAGCTGAAAAAGGACCGGACGCTTTACCAAAGCACGAACGCGGGATCAGAACATTCAAATGCATACGCGATGCACGATCAGTCTACAAAGGGTATCGTCAAAGGTACGAGAGCTGCGGTGAGGCGACATCATGCATGCCATCTGCTCCAGTTCAGCACACGCAGGTCCTTGTGTCAGACGAGATACGTACCGCCTTTAAACCAGCATTTGCCTTTGCTCAAGTGGAAGCATTTAGAACCATTCGGGCAGGTGTGACCCCAGCAACAGCGGTCGCCATACGGACATTGGAGGCCTGGTATGATAGCAGGGATGAGTGAACGCGCAGCGGTTCGCCGTGGACTCCCCACCATTTTTGAGAAAGTTACACGGCGCCTTCTTAGCATTGGAAGCCAAAGTCGCCAACTGATCCGGGGTCAGCACGTAGTCGTGAGAGTATTTACAAGCCCCCTGAAGCGTGCTTCAGCTTCAAATGGACCGTCCAATGACACTGAAGCACCTACGCCTTTAGTGCAGGACATGAGGTAAAATTCGTTACAAGGCGGAGGTGAGTCTGCTCCGGTGCGCGTCAGTCCAGTATGCCATGGGAAAGAGACCGTCGACGGACGTTTGTGAAGCGGCTGTAGTACATGCGAATCAACCCGGCGATCTCGCGTGCCATCCGCCGACGACTCACCAAGTTGGGGTCGATCAACTTGCCAGTGGAGGGTGTTGGTACACTGGGGGGAGAGCGTGGTGTCGGCAAACCACCTGTTACAAGGCAGGGACTGAGACCGTTGATGTTCAAAGGAGGGAGGTGGTTGGTGCTGCTTGGAGGTGGCGATGCTAGATGCGTCATGAACACGTTATCGACGTAAAGCGTAGGCAGGCGGAATCGTGGAGAGTGCTTCTGGACGGCGCCCGCCGCTTCGAGGAAGGCCAGTTTACCCACCAGGCCGTCGCTTTGGAGCGAGGCGATGGTCGACGCATATGGGCTATCAGAACCACCTATGTCCTCGTCAGTCATGCACGAGTTGCCCTTGCGTGACGAAGCATCATCTCACCAGCAAGGAAGATCCGTTGTGTCTGTGGGAAACGAATGTAGGTTTGCAGATATTCTTTGCCCAGTTTGAACAGGTTGGACCAGAGCATAGAGAACGAGCGACGGACCTGTTATCTTTGTAAACGTGGCATCCTTGCCATACCCGACATCCACCAGCGAGAATCTCGGTGACGCTTGGCTGAAACCCATCGTAAAGGCCTCCAACTGTTCGGGGGTACACAGCTGATGGCGCTCGAGAGCACTGGCGAGACCTATCCTGTTATAATAAATCGTAATCCAAAAGGACAGTTGGCCCAAAACGTGAATATCTTCGCTGGTTAAATGTTCGGCGACGGCCTTCGTCAGCTGTTGAGCAGCCTGGCGACCACCTTCGTGGCCCTGTCTGAGGAGGGCCTCGGTGAACACACAAGCATCACCGTCGACGACGCAGAGGATTAACAAGCTCTGGCTCTGTTCGGAACGAGAATGAGACCGGTTCGTCCAAGCGTAAGGAGAGAACACGGACCATCAGGGACTCCATGGACGCGACTTGACTGTTGAGAGACGCGAGCCTGCCTTTAAGGGCTTTGTTCTCGCGTTCTGCCCCCTCGAGCGCCGTAGCGTGAGCTTGCTTCCATACTGCCAACTCGACCTCTAGCTCCACTAGACGGTTCTCCAAATCGACGTTCCGCTTAAACGTCGCCGAGGAAAGAGCTATGGGAATGGGTCAGAGGACGCCGAGCGGAATTTCAGGTGCAGGACATACTCAACAGTCGCGTGATCGTCTCGTCCCTTGCGAGAAAACGAGACCGTCGAATCAAGGGCTATAGCACGACGCTCAGGAATCTGGTACACTTACCAAGCCTGTTGGCTGACCTCGGTGACCTGGGGAGTGGCCATAATAAAGGCAGGCAGGGTGAAGAGAAAATGGCGGACGAAAGGAGGGGGACCCTTTTTAAAGAATGGAAGCGCAGGTCGATGACGAGCGCCTATGAGTAGTTAATCAGGCTAGATCGCGGTGTTCTGGCCAGCCGATAAGGCAAAGTTCATCTTGATCCCGAGCTAGAGAAGAGATGGCAGAGTCACGCGAACCTAACTCAGTTCGCATCCGCCGCGAATCATAGCGGAGGGTCGAGTACGTCAACAGAACGTTCCATCAGCGTTCACGTGTTCATTAAAGCTCACCGCGCTCCATCCCTGAGGAAAGAAAATTGTGAAGCTCATATATGTACAAATCGCTTGGCATGTGTGCATAGCTTCCGACACCATTAACCCCTCACATCCCGACAATGCCGTGTCCTCGACGAAAGCGCGTAAGTATGATTTTCAAGCCGCGCGGGGATGCATTCCGTCTGTACAAGGCATGAGAGCGCTGTCCCATGACATAATGAAACACGAACTGGCTACAAATTTGCATTTGCCCAGTTTGAGAAAGTAACATGCTGGTGCTTGCGGGCATATGTGTCCGTAGACACAATCATCGCCAAACATACAGAGTCCACCTATGGAAAGCAGCGTGAGGCAGGAAAGAGACAAGCTTTGAGAAAGTTGGCAAACCCTCATTGGTGATCTTGCAGGGTGTCTTTTTAGCGTTCTCGCGGAGTTCGCTATAGTGTTCTACTTCGAGTATGTAGTCATGAGCATATTTGCAGTCTGATCCGTGCCGGCACTGCGCAAGGTAAAACAAGGTGCACGGTGCAGGGTTATCTGGAACGAAACGTGAGACTATAGCGTACGAGCGACGAGGATCGACGAACGCTTCGACAAGGGCTGATGGGGGACGTAAGACTCGGTCAATGACCGGAGGGGAGGAAGACTCAACTAGTTTGGGGGTGAGACGGCGTTGTCTCCCTGGAGACAACCTGGGAGTGAACTGAATGAGTTGCGCCGGATTGGCGTCATTTGCGTCTGTGGAACCGCTGCTGTCGCTAGCTTCATATTGAACGGGCTCATTCCGCGCAGATTGGAGGGCCGCTACTGATTTATAACTTGTTGGAATTGAGTTACGTCTGGGATTGGAGTTGGGAATATCTGAATAGGCGTGATGCGTAGCTATTAAAGATGAATTGGATATCTGAGCGTTCTGGGTTGCTAGCCTGGGGATAGGTAGGCCAGGGGGAGGACCGGCCGCAATAGAAGTGTAAGAGGGGGGGACGAGTTTAGAAGTGAGGAATAAATCTGGAATACGAAGTTCTGGAAGGGCGAGCGCTTTGATGTCGACAGCGACGTCGGCGTAACCAGGCATAAGAACGAGTTTGTCGCGGAAACCCTCAGTGATGACTGAGCGAAGAACATTGACGTAACCATTGTCATGGGATCCTAGGAAAGAAATGTGAGAAGGGTGATGCGGAAGGAGAGAGGAAGCGAAGGACCTCCAAATATAATTTTGTGGGTCTGGGGTAGACGAATATTATCATCGAGATAAACTGCGGGGACAACGTGGGCTGAGTGAGGCAAGGGACGAGCGAAAGAGGCAAGAGACCTTTAATTTTAGCATCCGCAGCCTCTTTGCTGCCGCCGACGTCGACCATAAGGAAACGTTCGGCAGCTTGATTGAAGCCGATGATAAAGTCATCAAACTTTAGTCTGGCGGGAGAGAGGCCGACTCTAGTAAAGGTTTCGAGGAGACCACGCTTGTTGTAAAAGAGGTAGACCCAGAGATGGAACTTTTCGCGGCCAAGATCTGAGGTGAGGAAGCTGCGCACGCTTTCGGTGAGCAGCCTGGCAGCCTCGTGGCCACCCTCCTGGCCTTGGGCGATGAGGTCTGGGGAGAAAATGGTGCCATCGCCGTCTAACAGACAGATGACGCGTTTCTCATGAGCCTAGGAGGACGGTGAGAAGGATGGAGGGAGAGGGGAGATGAAGAAGATACCTTTAAGGCGTGGAGTTCTGAGAGGAGGACGGCGGCTTCGTCTGCTTTACGTTTGACCTCTTTCTGTGAGCTGGTGTATGCGGAGCGAAAAGCGTCTAGACTGGTGGATAATTCGTTGATACGGGCAAGCTGTTCGCTCTCTCTCGCGAGCAAGGTATCAATTTCGGCTAGTGTGACGATGAGGTCGTGACGATAGGTACAGTGAGGGACGTACACGACAACTTGTTGAGGGTTGTACGACTAGGAAGAGGTGAGCATTTCCGGGGTAGATTGGGAGGGTCACTCACAGAGGATGGGGGTGAGCGCTGTCCATGGCCATGCGTCGACCTGCAGCGGAACGAGTCGAATTAACCTGTGCCCGTGGGAATGTCTATCACGTGCGCGCGTCTCGATCACAGGCGCGCTTTTTCCCGTCGCCGTCGTCGTTGTCGTCGAGATGTCGTTGTACGCCTCGCTGGGAGTGAAGAGACGCGTCTGCCACAGCTCAGACGACGACGAGTCCACTCCGAAGCGGTCCAGACTCGCGTGCGTCGTCTTCTCGTTCCCTCTGCTCGGCTGACCCCGCCCAGGCCACCCACTCCCCCCCGTTCCCCTCGCAAACCCCCTCCTGCCCTCCCCGCCCACCTCGCCCGCCTCGAGAGCGTCCACTCCGCCCTCC
>JBBPMC010000141.1:0-30777 GCA_038090115.1 Strobilomyces echinocephalus | reverse complement strand
GTGTGAGTCATATCGCACAGGTCGCGCATGTATCGAATGGTGCTTATCGATAGTATAAGGCAGTTCGAAACTTCTAGGTCCAGGGTCCGTCTAGATAGAATCGTGTCACGAATTGTGCAACGGCGATGTCACATAATTATGGCATCTGATAGAAGCGTTGTGGGAGGAAGACGCCGGTTGATCGAGGGAGAAGGGCACAGCGTAAGAACGTGCATCGCCCAGCTCGGCGGAGGGTCAACTCAGGCAAGTCTGATGCCAGCGTGCACGGCAGGCGTGTGGTGTAGTGTGGGGAAGCGGGGAAAGTGGGGGAAAGATGGATGATCGGGGGTAAGACGGGACATGTTTATCGTTGCCGACGGACGGGATAGCTGAGAAAGGACGAGTGAGAAGAGCGGTGATGGATTGAAAGTGTGGGATGGAGCGTTCCCTAGACATGGCAGACAGAAAAGGTCCGAGTCGCATTAGCGTTGCCGATCATGAGCATCCTGTTGTGGCTACACCTGAAACTATGGGGCCACAGACGCAATGAATCGCGATATGAGACCCCTTGGGATCGAGGGTGTTCAAAACGTCAAAGCTGTGTATGATTTGGAGCGGGAAAACTGTCAAAAAGCAATCAAACGTCAAATGAACATGTTACCTCAACAATCCCATGCACCATGTATGTACTGCATTGTGAAAGCTCGATAAAGTTGCGGATATGAATATGCAGCATGAGCCAAACGTCGACCTTACTTGAAAAGCCTCTCACTTCCGAGGAGCGTGTTATGACATCCGGGTGCGCACTGTGCCGACTGTAGGGCACTGAAGAGGCCTGCGAGTGGAGCAAAGCTAGGGTTCAAGGGTGCCAAAGTTTAGATAGATGGCCACAAGTGGCTACATAGTGGGACGTCGCATTTGGACAAATTGCACAGAGAGGTGGTCACGTGGTCATACGCGTCGGAGACATTCGCACGGTCCACAAAGTCGAACGTACGCGCAGACGGCGACGGCGACGGCGCGATGGATCAAGACATGATCACGGACATCACGCTGGACCACTTGCCAGACCTCTCCGACGCCAGCGTCTCATTCCAAATCCCTGCCACCAACACCTCCGCGGAATTGCTCCTCGCTGACGACACCGGCGGGTTCGACGTGCTGTGCAGCGCCGTCGACGACGACGTCAGCTTCGCGCCCGTGGCGCACCCGCATCCCCGCGGACGACCCTTGGCGCTCGACCAACGTACACCAAGGGTCCAAAGGGTTCAAGGGACGCCACGCCCCCCGCCCCGCTTACCGTCGCCCACGCCCGGACCCCCAAGAACGGCCTCGTCCTCGATAGCTAAGCCATCCGTCATCTCACGCCCGCTCTCCCTCGGACATGCCAGTCCTGACAAAGCCAGGAAGACCCCGTCGCCCGCGAAGCCCAGGTCTGGGCGCCGGCCGACAGAGAGCCCGCTCGTGTCCTCGGAGCGCTTTCGTCAGCTGCGCGCGGACGTGGCGTCGCTTGATCTGGTCCAGCCAGCGTCGCACGTGCGGATGGAGGTGATGGGGTCTGGAGAAATGGAAGACGAAGGTGACGGTTCGTCCCACGCCGATTCGAAAAATGAGAATGACGCACCGCACGTCTCCGAGGATCTCCTTGGCCCAATTCCAGAGGAGAAAGATGCACCCCGTGACGTCGAGCCATCAGCCGACCAGGATATAGTCATGGCTACCGGTGATGGCTCACCCGCTGACGAGACCCATATCGCCGTGGCTGCGCCTATGCCAAAACCCAGCCGAAATCCGAGGACGAGCTCAAAGCCCGTGAGTCAGCAATTTCACTTCGTTTCCACGTACTCATCAAGTTCAAAGACCGTTGTCGTTGGTGGTATTTCCAAGCGTACCACATTTTCGACGACGCACGTGTCGAAGAAGACCAGGGGAAAGCTACCCCGCGTTCAGGAAGCACGCCCGGCCCCTCCTTCCGCAGCTCGTCGACTTAATCCGCCGCAGTCGATTGACAGCAAAGAGACACTAGTTCCGCCCGTTTGCACGAGTGGCGAGGTAGAGTCTAAGTCCGAAACTACCCAAATTGCGCACACCAGCACCGGGGGACTGGCCGAACGCCTCGTGTCATATAGTCAAAGACTAATATCCTCGATTGGGTGCGTCTGCTGATGTTTCAAGTTAGTCATCGGCACTTATTACTGTGCCTTGCGCGTGGTGTTTTTTTTTCTTTTCGTGCCTTTGGATGCTGACGTGATCGTCGTGCCCTCTCTTTGCATCCTGCTGCTTAGACTTTACAAACCTTCACCTGAAAGTTCGTTCATAGAAGCTCCCGGCGACGCAGCTAGAGCGGCAGAGGCACAATTTGAAACCCGGCCGCAAGCCACTTCCTCGCCCCAGCTTAGTGATATCCCCAGTCCTCACAGCGAGCCATTCAGGCTATCTGAAATCTCCCCGTACAAACAGCCGCCCAAGTCCCCCAAGCGAAATTCCCCCGCAAATACTGGAGCTCCACAGGATGGCGTGCGCGCCATATCACCGATGCGGCCAGCGAAGAAGCGAGCCAGCGTGGACGCAGGCCAACCACCAGAACGCCGCGGCGGGCGAGAGAAGACGGTGCTCTCGGACGCCGAACGCGGATCCTCGAATGAGGCAGTTTCCCAAGACCAGCTCCGGCCAGCGAAGAGGAGCCGTGTACACGAGGATCCACCCGTTGGGCACCCCGATATGCGTTATGGTGCGCAGCCGTCGGACTCCAGGTCGACGTTGCCAAGCGCACGCACCAAGTACAAACCCGGTCTTACGCCCCCTGCTCAGTGCAAGGGACCGACATTGAATGGTTTTCCATACGCGTCGAGGTCACGTCAGGTACATGAAAGGCTTATCAAGAGCGACGAATGGCGATCCAAGGCCGCGAACGTTCGGACTGGGTCAGGACTCGGCGGGATTCCGGCAGGTTCCCGCCTGCGACGTGCGAGACCAGAGAGAGCTATAGAATCCACTGATACGCGCCAACGTTCTGGACCGAGCCCAGCGGCTGATTTACCCTTGATAGAGAAGAAGCCGGTACGTAGGCTCCATTAACGGAATAATCGTCTTAAGTGCGCTGACGGTTTGCTGTCATGATCGATTCCCTGGGCGTGCCTTGTCACCCCCCATCGCCATGCTGTACCTCGTTTATCGCTATTGAATCCAGAATGCCACGTTGTCTGTGGCACAGCTGACGAAGCCGGTTGGATTTACGTTCCGGGTAGACGCAAGGCTGGAGGCGCGCAGAGTGGAAGAGAGGTTGGCGGTGAGCGAGCCTGGGAAGACCCACCCACTCCATCCTGTGCCTGACGTCAAGGCATACCGGGCATCTCACCACGCCGCGTTCACGGTGCACAAGGAGGGCGTAGTTCCGAGCGTGCCCGTCGTGCCCTTCTTCTTCAGCACAGAACAGCGCGCCAAGGAGAGGGAGAAGTTTGATGACATGGTGAAACGTAAAGAAGAGGAGATGCATAGACTGAATGAGGAACGAAGACGACGCAAGACAGAGGAGGAAGAACGGGCGATCAAGGAGATGCGTCGGAAAGCGGTGCCCAAGGCAAACGAGATACCGGAATGGTATGCAGACATGCCGAAGAGAAAGGGGACGGCGGTGTGAAGTGATGGTGGTGAGACGGGGTGATACGGCGAGGCGATACGGTGACTTTGCCACGGGTTGGATGACGCTGGGGGCACTGATCATTTCTTCGTTGGCTCGAGTGTCTGTTATCATTATCTGTACTGCATGTTGTTTTACATCACGTCTCGTATCGGCGACGGCCTGCGTCGGCGCCGTTTTTCCTTTTCGTGCGTGCTGTGACACAGGGATCGATTATTCTAGGATTAATGAACGGCGAGGGATGGGAAGGGGAATGGTTCAGACCACACTGCCGGTCGTAGCATGACCCACATCGTGCGCCATAGAAGCAGCAGGCACTCCCGATTGTCTCGGAACCTTGTTTTTTCACTTTCATTCTCTCGTCAGATGAAAAGGACGGGACGCTTTCGATCCCTGGAGGACGAACAACGGGGCCAACGGTCGGGGGATACCCACTGTGCCCAGTGGGTTCGAATCTACCTGTCGATCTGACTGGCGGTGCGCGCGCGCACGGGCGTGGTTCTCCATGGCAAAAGATTCAAACGTGATCTGAAGTACTGGGGCCCGCGCTCAATCCCCTCGTCGAAGTGGCGCCCGCATGGGGAGGCTCAAGATTGCTTTAAGCGGACGACGCGCCAGAGGGACGGGTCGTCGACGTGTGTATTGGGGGGGTCGATTCGTAATGAGGTTTAAATCAGATCAACTGACCAACCGGTCGATCTGGTTGACCGAAAACAGCATGAGGAAAAAGAAGAGGGGGAAAAGGGCGAGAACTTGGAAGAGCGAGAAGAGAAAAAAGGCGTCTAAACAGGTGAGCGAAGGCGTGACGACCCGGAACACCGCCTCGCTTCAGAGCCTGAATTCAAGCTAGACGCTTGCACCGGCGATAGGTCGCTGCCGGGAGAGTTTGAGTGGCTCGGGGGCGATGAACTTCGCCCCATCACCTCCCCTGGGGTCGGTCGTCCGGCGACGACGACGTCCTATTTTTGTTTCCTTTTCTTTTTTCGGGTGGGGGGTCGAGTTTCCCCCACGGCGTTGTACGGATGCAAAAACCGTGATCGCGTAGGCGACCTCTGAAGGAGGCGATAGCGCACGCGCTTGGCACAGGAGAGTGCGTTCCTGGACGCATGTCAACGTCGCGCTTTCTCTTCCTCGTCGCGTGAACTGAATCTAATCTGTGTGACGAATGCGAAGGGCTACTACAAAAGCGTAATGATGACGAGAAGGTCAGTGTGGTTCGGGGCATATTGCTTGGGGGGTCGCACTGAAACGAGACAATGGAAGAGTGACTGCATTGTTATTCTATTCTGGGCATTCATTGAGGAAGTGTGATTTGTTACGGGGAGCGACGGGTGGGGACGTAAGGACGGGACGGTAAAGACTTGGTGAAGGCAATGCGGTGCCGCTGCGGATGGAGGACAAAGGAGGAACACGTTTCTGAGGAGGGAAATGAGGTGAGGGAGTGTATGGGGACGTGCACGAAACTGGATCCGCTGAATCAGCCCGTGAATCTGAGTTGGGGACACAGCCCAAGCGTGCCGATCGCTGAGAGAGAGAGGCGTGAGAGGACATTTCCTTGTTGGGTTAGATACATCTGGTGCCGTACGTTATCTGGACGAATGCGACAAGAGGGAGCCGAGGGCTGGGACAGTGCCGTAGATGTGGGCAGCTGTGACCTCGAAAGGTTATCGTGGGTCGGGACTGATTATAGCGCCCAGAACCGACCTGATTGAGGCTGTTGACCACCTTCGAGCGATGTGACCGCCAAGGGTCCACTTCTGCCCTCTTTCCTCTTCGGGTATATATCACTTTTGGTCAGGTGCCTTTTCGCCCGCCATCACTTGCGCCACAACACGCATCCTCTCCCCGTCGGAATTTCATGGCTTTCTGTCCACAGTCCGATAACGGAACTTCTCCCCCGGCCAGCTGCCTCCTCGGAAACACATAAAAGCGTCCTCTCCCATCACTCTCCTCCCCACATTGCACCGTCTCACAACACAGCAACAACAACAGCATGTTTACTTCCTCCTCGTCTTCGTCCGCGCCCTCGTCTAGCGCTACCCACTCTTCCGCGCACATCCCCGTCTCGATGCGCCACGGCCACGACGACTCCGTCCTTACCAACGCAAACGCTCCCCAGTGCTGCCACTGTGGCTGGCGCGGCACTCATTCCCCCAGCTGCCCCTTCCGCTGAGCATCTGACATCATCGCCACCTCACGCTATTTATTCCGCCACTCCTCGTGAGTCCCTCTCTTCCGCCACCGACCCCCGAGTGTAACGCGTCCTCCTAGATGTCCCCCATACCGTTGACACCAATTTATCGTCGATCGCATCTGTTGTCTCGCACTGTATCAACATACAAGTATACCACGTGCATATGCGCACGTTAGTCGAGAGGGCCGTCCTGTTACGGGCGCGCGCCTCCACGGACATTCCACAGTTGTACGATCAGCATCTGTTCGTCACCCCCCTCCCATTGTCGTTTATGTGACGGAGTAGTTTTTGTGGGGAGCGCTGCGGGGGCGTCGTCGTGTTGTCATGCAGGTCGTCGGAGCGGAGGGCGGGAGTGCTATATCAACCCCATGGACTCGCACACATATACCGAAAGCACCTGCATTGTATTTCACCTCTTACCTGCACGACTCAATCTCCAGACAAACATTCCACATTGATGATCTTCCTTCCCGGACCGATGACTTCATACGCGTCCCTTTGAACCTCCGCCACCCACACAACGGTAATTCCGAGTCCGACGTCCCATGATGTCTCTCTTTATCGCCTCTCATCTCGGACTCTGATCACCTGGGGAAACCGGATGCAACAACCGTCCATCACGGACGTCATCGCTCATGACGAGTTTGGGGACAGTAACTACGAAAAAACAAATCATAAAATATTGCCTGAACGGCGAAACGAGTGCTGATCGTTCGACGTCTAGTCCCGATATGTAAACTAGCACACGACGTGGCACGCCAGCCTATCGTCGTACCGACACCTCCCATGCGGACATGCATGGGACCCGTCCGCGAGGTCGGATCGCAAGAAGCTCAGCGGGTGGGTGCGTACTTGCTACACGGAGTTGCGCGAGAGCGGGGTCGGCGCCCTGGAGGGGGGCCTGTTCCACGCGACGCTCGGACGTTTCACTCCGATGACCTCGAAGGTACTCTGCCAGATAATCGGTTTCAGTTGTTCGTGTATACTTACATGGCGGGGTTCGAGGGGTCGCGGGCCCTGAGGAGAGTCTGTATAGAACGTATTATCGTATCGTATCGTCAGAGGTTCTCTCCTTGCTCCGACCGGTTTGCGCGTTGCGAACCAGCTTCCCGTTTCGGACAAACTCACGCACAGCAACCCCCGTTCACGCTCACGCTGGGCCCCCCTCGCCAACCGTCCCAGTGCCTAAGGCTTTCGACACCACCGAAAGCATGGATCTCTCCTCTGAGGTGCCTGCGCACTCTGAAGAACTCGAGGTCTCTTTCCCCCTCGAACATGTCCTCCTCTTGACTCTGAATCGACCCCGCCATCTCAACGCCGTCTCCCCCACGCTCCACGCCGACCTCACCGCGGTCTTGCGTTGGTTCGACGACGAACCACGTCTCTGGTACGTCTTACCGCCCGTTCCCGTTTCGCACGTCACTCGTGCTGATACGCGGCGACCATAAGGGTCGTGGTCATCACCGGCCGAGGTCGCGTCTTTTGCGCGGGCGCCGACCTCAAAATGTAAGTCTCCTAAAGAAAAAAAAACGCCACAAAGTCCGCTCACGTCCTTCTTCCTCAGATGGCACCAAGACCAGACGGCGAAACGCATCACCGAACAAGAGTCCATCATCACGTCCACGCACGGCTTCGCGGCCATCTCTCGCCGACAGTCCTGCAAACCGATGATCGCAGCAGTCAACGGTTCGGCCTATGGAGGTGGCGTGGAACTCGTGCTCAACTGCGACGTGGTCGTCGCTAGCGAAGACGCGGAGTTCGCGCTTCCAGAGGTCAAGCGGGGCGTCGTGGCCGGACAGGGTGGTACGTGTCCTCTCCGTTCTTTGTTGGTTCGGCGTCTGTGACGCGTGGGCGTTGGTTGGTTCCCGGTGATGCTGTGGGATTGGATTTGATTTCTCGTTCGCCTTGCGCGTCCCCAGATTTAGTCCCCTCCCGCGCGTATGAATAGAAACAAGACCGAGCGCTGACGAGGGGGACGTGTCCACTTTTCCGCAGTAATTCCCAGATTAGCCAAGACGGCGGGTCATCAGGTATGGGGTGATTCACCACCCCTCTTCGTCTTGGCATAACTGAGAAGGCAAAAAAAACACCGTCGGTTGTTCCGTTTTGACATGTAGCTCGCTTCTGAGATGCTACTCTGGGGAAGCCCCGTCAGCGCGGTTCAAGCCAGAGATAAATTTCGATTGTGGGTCTTGCCCGTTCACACACTATCACCCGCCTATGATCTCATGGGGCTTCTTTCTTGTTGATCCGCGTCTTACGTTCGTTTCTGACTCCACAGCGTGAACGCCGTCGTCGGAAAATCAAAAGTGTTATCGACCGCGCTGGACATGGCACGTCACATCACATCGAATTCGCCGGATTCCGTCCAGAGCTCCAAGGAGGGTCTCATTCTCGCGCAGAAGCACCATTTTGAAGACGCGGTCCGAACTCACGCGCTAAGCGCCATGAGTAAACGGGTATACAACGGGGAAAACATCAAGGCAAGTCCTATCTTCGTCTGATTTCCCTTGGTTCTTTTTTTTTTTTTGCCTCCGCGTACATAATCAATGCTGTGCCAGCGCGGCATCTCACCCAAGGCACAGGATAATTCGAGCGACGTCAAACCCCGGCTCATTTCTCTTCCCTCCTTCCCCTGACGATTCCAAGGTTTTCTGACTCATCTCCCTTCCAGGAGGGTCTGACTGCATTCGTGGAGGTATGAGCCCCATTCACACGGAATTGCGTGGAGGGCCTGACGGACATGTCCATCTCCTCGTTCCGATCCCACCCGATGATCGCCTTGTGTTGATACTTTTTGCGCACAGAAACGTCGGCCGGCTTGGAAGAACCCATCTAGGCTGTGATCGACCCTTGGCCTACGCCCGCGTTTGGGACTCGGGTTAACGCTTGCCGATATCGCCGCCCGTGGAGAGTGCGAGATAGGACCACTACGATCGGATCGTGGCTGTATCACGTTTTCACTCTTCAAGTTAGCTCTCGGCTCGCCAGAGTCAGGGACCGTTTACTGTTGCTTATCGATGAGGGTCGAGGCTCATTGTTCTCGCCACATTATCTGTACTTATTCGTTTGATGTCATCGGATACAGTCTTTTTGCCGTAAGGCGATGCATATGGTGTGATAAGGTGAAGGAGCGTCTGAATCCGTTTTAGTTGGAGTGCAAAAGGACATGGACGTGACGTGCGATTGTGTCATACGGCCTGACGAGAAAGAGGTCTGGTGCGTCGCGAGGCTGCCACTCGCTTCAAGTTCACACACGCGACGACGGCGCATGCTTCATGTTGTTCAGAGGGCTGCCACAGGATGGATGGGACGTGACGACTTGGGAATGGATGATCAGCGTAGATGGCGTCATGTCCGGGTGCGTCTCCTCGGGAATCCGGGCTCGGGACTCTGGCGACGAACGTTTGGGCCACCGCGCCTGTCATCCTGGCTTACCCGCTGCACGTGATGCCGTTTGCACTTACGCCCCAAGGGATAGCCTTGAGCCATGTGACACATGACGCCCGGGTGCGTACCTTCGTGGCTTGACGACGGGCGGTTCTCCCGCGCGCGTTGGCAAGATCACATGACGCAGACCCCCAAGGAGCAAACGCCAAGCTGTCGTGGCGAGCTGTGCGGGCCGCCGTCACGTCGTTTCCAGACTCGAGGTTCGAGCGTGTTCCGACGCGCCCCGCGATGACGTTTTCGAATGTATGGGGAACGATCCTGTGCGTTCCGTCGATGTTCACGTGAACGCGAAGCGATTGACTTGTACAGGGGGGTCGTTTCGGATCTCGCAGTCGAACCACAGACAGACACCGAGCACGACAATAAGGAATGCACGTCACGGGAGCGGGGGTCACGGGAACCTCGAGGTGGGCGTTCCTCTCGGGGGTCGCGGACGGGGCGCAGGTGTTGCCGAATTGCCGGGAGGGGGTATGTATTCGAGCAAGGTCCGGTGGGTGCACGCTCACTTCTTTGTTTGTTCGCATAGCCGAGAAGAGAGAAGCAGGGGATGGCATGCCACGTGGAGGATATAACGAGGCAACGAGACATGGGCGTGAGACACTGGGTCGAGCGAACTCGAACGGTTTCCGAAAAGCGAGATCGCTGATCCTCGTTGTTGCGGCGTGTCATCACGCACACGAAGGCCCGTTTCCGGCGAGGATGGACGATGATGTGGTGCGTTTGGTCGTGATCGAAGACGCGGGTCGTGTTGGGGGCGTCGAGTTGCGCCGTTCTGATAAGCGAAAGAGAGGGACGCGTTCTACAGCGAGAGACTGCGCACTGGCTGATCCCGTCGTCGTCGCGATCGAGGAACGCGCGCGTAGCCGATCGATGGGGTGGACGCCTCGCGAGCGACGCATGCGGAAGGCACCCTTGGCACCACTTCTCGGACCCAATAGTGATCTTTCAGACTAATTCTGCTGTACAAGGAAAACCGGTCTCAGAGACCAGAGTCCCTTTTCCTGGCTCCACTGTAGTCCAAATAAGTCGGCAAGACATCTCGGGCGCCCTCAGAGTCCTCTTCTGCAGCTCCACTGTAGTCCCAAAAAATCGGTGAGGCCTCTGCATACATCTCAGGTGCCTCCTCACATCCATCTTGAGGACTGCACACACACATCACACCGCAATGCGAAGACGTGATCCTAGCGGTCTACGTCGCGATCGTCGGACTGCCCTGCCTTTGACCTCCCTCATGTCCCATCGCGAACCCACTGCCTCCACTCACCTCCCACTGAGTCGTGTCTAGTCACACCCCGCCGTTTTCTATCATCGCCACCACCATGTCTAAAGGAGCGCTGGAGCTCGTCCTTCAGTTCATTCACACCATCCGGGTTGACGCCCCCCATCATCCCCCTCATGTCACCATTGTCCCCCTCGTCGCCCATGCATGCATTGCTGCCGGCGCTATTTTCCATGACCACCATCGTGTCCAAACAAGCGCTGGGACTCTCTGTCCGCCTCGTCATTACTGGTGTCCTCGCCCTCATCCGATCCTCATGCATGCTTTTGTGGTTGCTGTCGCCGTTATCCACACCCTTGTCCTCGCGCGCACAGATGCTACCCTCGGCGGAGACAACCTGTTGCAACGGCACGTTAGATCGTGACTGCCATGTGGCCCCGACAGAACTACACCCTCATGCGGGTTCTCGTCCTTGCGCGCCCTCTTCTACCTGCCGCCCCGTTGCATGTCGCAATAGTAATTGACCATTGTCTTGTCGCACACGATGGGATCACTGTCATGACGGCGTTAACCCCGCGCCTTGTCTGCATCCTCACCCTTGCCCGCCCTATTCTCTTCGCCTGCTGTACACGCCATTCTTCCCCCACTTGACCGCCGCAGCGGTGACATCGTCATAACGACGCAACCACCACACCCCTGCACCCTTGTTCTTCCAAGCTGACCTGCTTCCTGTTGCGGTGACAACGCAAAAGGGCGGAAATGACCGCAAGGAAGTCTTCCTCAGCAGCCCCCCTAATTCTAAATTGGGAATCCTGTTCCAACACGCAGGTTCACTGAGAGTCGCGAACATCCTCCGGTCCCGTCATACAACTGTACCACTGTCTCACAGGTCCCGACCTTCCTATTGTGTCTCGCACACAGCGCCCTTGTGCGACCCATCGCGACCGTGATGCGACTGCCAGGATCGCGTTGCTGGTCAAGCAGAGATCGAGCAAGCGATCTCCGACTGGACCAAGGTACGATGCGCGGAAGAAGTCTTGGACGTGTTGGACGAGACGGGCGTACCGGTCGGCCGGGTCGTCGGTGTCAAGGGGATCGTGGAGAACGAACACGTAAAGGCGCGCGGCGCCGTGGGGGATGTGTGAGTTGGTGAGCCGGATGGTGGATGGAACGTTAAAATACCAGGGGTCTTCCCGGTCCTGGAAGGATCTGGGGTGAGGACGAGATAGGCTGGTCCTGACCTTGGGCAGCACACTGATGCTGTCTTGACCAAAGAACTTGGATTAGGATGCCGATGAGCTTGCACGGCTCCGGGACCGTGGCATTATATGATAAGCGGCGTCGCCGTTGTATTTACTTTGTACTGATACCTTCGCCGTCGCTCCAAACGTCCTGTTGTTACAATAGGAATTCTTGATGCTAAACTATAACCATAAGAAAGAAGTTGCATTGAGCTCAGTTGCGACAGCGCTGTCGAGTTCGGCAATTTGACAGAGTCCCCTGCCCCCATCCACCCACTCATACATCTTGATGCCGCTGCCTCCCAAACTCTTGTTCGTGGCACTTCCAGCACCCATTCTCTCCTCCAAATACCATCCGACGAACGTGCCATAGTCCCGTGCGTACTTCAGCCACTAGCTCTGGGCATTCTTCTCCTTGGACAAAGGAGAAGATGGTGATTGTGTCGCCCTCTGGATGTGGGTCCGTTCGAGATGTAAATATACGGCGTGGGGAACGAACGGTTCGGTTTCGGGATTAATATTTCAGCGGCCTTCATGATGCTCAGCGCCGAGGATGCTTTGATTGTCAACAACATCACCAGATGTGTCGGCTGTCGTGTGTCCGAATGAAACCTGTACACCGCAAGCTCGGAGGTGAGCTCCAGATGGACGTACAACACGTTTCCTGGGTCGTCTCTGTCAGCTTTGCATAAGATGCTCGCGACGACATGGGTGCGTACCGTGCGCCGCGACGTGTCTGGGCCAACCACCCGTCTCGACGCTGGCGGAGCTCCGGATGGCCCAACGGCCGTCCGCGTCCTTGGTGAGCCGCCACACTTTGTCAGAGCCCAGATCGGGGACGAGGAGCTCCTTCTCCGTCGTGTTGAGTGGATTGAACACGGTCTGGTGCGGATGCGAGGCCTCATGCCGGGATAGATCTCTCCCTGGCGTTCCCACCTTGAACGGTAACGCGTCGACAACTGAGCGGGACGCGTGGAGGGCTGGCGCGTGGAGATCAGGGTCGTGGCCATGGTGCCACCAGAGTACTGCCAGGGAGTGTTAAGGGGGCGCGAGAATCAGATGCAGATGGATCTCTGGACGCACGTTTCCGGTGACGAGTTCGTCCTCTGCGACGAGCAGTGTGCAGGGGTCATCGCCGCCCCTCGGGCACGTCGCCTCGTCGATCTTTCGGCCCTTGCCGTCCTCGTTGTACTTGACCAAAACGATCTGGCCGTCTGCTTGTTCCAGGCCGGTCAGCAACCTCCAACGGGTGGGCTTCGATCCACGATGGATGGTGGCCGACCTCGACTCGAGCTCGAGGGTTGGTGTGCCACTGGACGACGGGGAGGGGTTGAACGCGAGGGTATGGATCGAATCTGTGTACGACCCGACCAAGATCTGGTACGGAGCCTGCCCAACCGTGGGCGAGGCTGTTCGAGGTGAAGTTTGGGTCGAAGTTTTGTCTGGGTGGTTTGGGTCGCGGTATGGGTGGGCAGCTTACATTCAGTCGGCGCTTGAAATGCAGAAGCGCCCAGGGCGCCGTGCCCTTCCCGTCCTCTCGTCACGCCTCCCCACCCCCGGAACGCCTCCCCCTGTCCTGCAACCCGTGGCCCCGTCACTGCCAGCCCCGCCCCTCCATCCTCCGCTCACTCCTCCACCTCCCGCTCGGTCGCTCGCCACGTCGGTTCTCCTTGCTGCCTGCGCCGCTCCTCGCCGTCTTGCCCCTCTTCGTCGCCGTCGCCGTTCGTCGCCTCCACGTCTAACCCCTCGCCCTGGGTCCTACCTGTCATCGCGCGACATCCACGCGGTCAGGCCGCCAACGGAGGAGTACGTCGTCTCTCGTCCCCTCCCTCTCCATCCCCTTCTCACTCATCCCCCTCCCATTCTCGCTCACCGTCCTCTTACCCCTCATCGTCCTCGTCGCCGTCCGTCGCCTTCCGTCGCCTCTGCATCGACAACAGTCTAGGCCCTATCTGTCGTCGTGCGACATCCACGCGGTCAGCCTCGGCATTCCCTTTCACTACGTCTCCTTCAATCACGTACTCTCAACACAACCCTAGGTGGACTATTCATTCTTCTTGAGCACATTTTCCTTCTCTTCGACCACTTTACCAAGTTATGTACTCTTCGTGTAGCCATCTCCGCGATAAATACGAGCAATGAAGTTCCATTGCAAATCGAAATCAGATGGTTTCGTCGGATATGTGTACTATGTTAAAGGTCTGTCAGAGATTCGTTTCTACCCCCTCCACCGTCCCGCTCATGAGGGGCTACCCTAGGGACTCAGCTGTGGCCACACGACGGCCCCTGACCCACCACCGCTAACTAGATTGACGACTACTTCATCCAGCATGCATCCCCGCCATCAATGGCATCCATCATCTCCAACATGGCTTTGTCAAATGAAGCGACTTTGACGCATACGGCGCCGCTGCACTTATCTATATGAGGAGAGGCATTCGTGCTAAGGAGGACGGAAGTTACTCAAAGGGTAAGAGATCCATGGGGCATACTTACCAGGAGGAGAAGATGCCAACGCGCCGGCCACGAGTCACTAGATAGACCTTGCCAGTCGAATCATGGTATGGCAGATCGAAAATGAAGCCATTGTACATGGCCTGCCGGCGGCCATCGAGGCTAAGTGCACCAGGTACAAACATGTCGATGGGGCCTGTGGGGTTCACCTCAGTGGTAGGGAGCTCGGATTCGCCATTCAAATTGTTCTGCATCGATGCTCGAAGACTATTGGCTATGGCGGCGCTGGTTCTCATGCTCTCGAGCAACTTGGTAAGGTATTCTACTCGGCAGCTATTTCACGTTGATGCCTCCACAGATGAATAACGTACTCACTGAGCTCACGGGCCTTCGTAGCCGACTCCTCTGCAGGCACAGGCAACAGGAAACAGGCAGGTGTATGAATGACTCGACACATTGGAGGGAAATGCAGTTGAGCCAGGAAAAGTGAAGTGAGTGGCATTCATTCTGAGCTCGTTGTCTTTCTTATCTTTGGTGGAGTTAGAGTGCGGCGTTCGCAGCATTCCAGCATGCTTGACCAACATCAATGGTGAGGTCCTCCGGACTTGGTCTAGTCTCAATCCACGAACTAATTTATTCATTAACCTTATTCTCGTTTTCGATCAATGCCCGTCATTCATAATCTGGATTGCAGTGGATATGTTACTTCTGAAGTCTAGCCTTTTTCGTGGGCTGTGGACAATCCTCTCCGATCATCTCTTCTCGTTTGTCGCCTCAAATCTGCGGATTACGGCGCATATATCGCTTCTTTTTTTTTTACAATCCTCCAATAGGTATATTCTCTATTCTCATCTCCAATCAAAGCTCATCGCCTGCTGTCTCGAATCCACAGATTACGACGCGTACATCGTTTTTTTGTTTTGGGTCGTCTAAGTTGCAGAGCCACTTTGGGATTCTGAGCACGGAATAGGGTGCTCTGGGGTACTGTACCTCTAGCTCATAAATAGTCCCCGTGAACTCCCTCGAAGGTACATCTTTTACAATGCGTACTCGCAGCTCAAAATCCCCCTTACCTCCCGAACAGTCTATGGAACCTCAGGACAGCACCGTCCCAGACTTCCCCGTTGACAGTTATGTCGGGGAACAGTTTGGAGGTGGACGCCGCCTGCCTTCTCCCCCTCCTCAGCAAACTCCCACCCGACTTCGCTCCCGGATCAAAGCCAGTGAGAAAGCTCGCGACAACGTGGTGGTGCACCAAGCAGAGCTTCGGCGAGCTCGTATGGGAGATGGCATGGTGCCGGTTACTTCGCAGTCTCTGAATATAACTGATGATTCTGAGCCTATTACCGCCATTTATCTGGCTCCTCAGAAACCATCCTGCGATCGCTTCGATGCGCTGACGCTCAGCTCTTACCATACCCCATCGCTTCCTTCCACTGCAAATGAAGTACCCGAGCAACACTCCCATTGGTATACCGTGCCGCCAAAGGATGCCATTTCGACGATGTCACTTGGCACTCAGCACACGCCATCTCTTCCATCCTCCACAAATGAAGCATGCGAGCAAGACGCCCCTCAGTATACTCTGCCGGCAATGCACATCATTCCTCCGACTCCAGCTGCTCCTACATGCATGGATACTTCCTCTGTTGCGGTCGTCACTGATCCTCCGGTGTTTACATCCACCCAAGGAGCAGTCGTCATTGCCGACCCCAACCTTCATTGCATTACATCGACTACTAAGGAGGCGACTGATAAGGAGAACGACAAGGAGAATAACAATGACCCCTCAACGCCTACCTCAGGCCGAAGAACCGTCGCAGTCAATTCCACACTCTCTGCAGGTTATGACGAATTGGAGGCTGTTCTGTCAAAGCTAGTTGAGGAGACTTCACTCACCACGCAGCAGGTATTGGAAGGATGGCACAAGAGTTGTGGGCGCACCGTCAATGGTACAAACCACTGGAATCTCTATACGAGATATGCCATGAAACACGAAGAACAAGAGCGACAACGGCTTGGTGTCGCGGTGGATGTTCCACGTAGGTGTTGTTCCCTTATTTCGTGTCTCTGCTTGCCAACCATTGTCAGTTACACCCAGCGTCCGTCGGCAGCTATACGTGAAATTCAAAGAAGAGAACGTGGATACCTGGCAAGAGATCCTTGAACTTTATGATGAGGTCGAGAGCGGACAGACCTCAACACAGACAATTGCTCAACGCGTGCAGACCTTCAATAAACTCAAGAAGCGCGTAGTTACAATGGTATGTATCACATAGCACACCCGCCGAATTATTTGGTCTAACATATATTTTAGTTGGATAGCGAGTCTGCACGACATGGATTCGAAGCTGCCATTGTCATGTGTGGCAGTGTTGTAAACGAAGACGCCTCTATGGGATTTGCTCATACAACAGCAGGTGCAACTATGGTAAGGGTAGTTTCATTTTGAATGTATCCGTTCTGATTCTTGTTGCAGTTTTTTGAAACTCGCTGTCGCGCCAATCTCACGGCAATGATCGGTCATCTCAAGGCACACGTTTAGTAAGTCCGGTCTGTACGTTTAAAAGGACACAATAATGAACTGATCGTGCTACAGTAATCATGTTTCCCTTGAAACGGTCAGTGAGGCGTTTGACAAAAACGCGGGTCCATCGGGGGAAAATACCAACATGCTGGCTGTGCCTGGCAATGGGCCTAGAGCGTCATCAGAAGTCGTAGAAGACCCCGATAAGCACACCGCTGATGCCGCTGGTGATACCATCGTGACATACATCAAGGACAAACTCATGTCCCTGATTCGTGAGTACACATTCAGTAATTTAGAAGTTTACTCATACGTCACACCAGAATCAGCAGGTGGCGATGTTTCAAAGTTCAGGCGCAGTAACTTCCCTTGGGCAACACTTCTCAGTTTTCTCGCGATACAAGGGCTCGTCATGAGAGGTTGGCCTGACGGCGTCTTGATGCCAGGGCAGCTTCGTCATCCCGGCGCAAGGACCAAGGGGATTGCCGATTTAACTCACAGTGACCGTCGTCGCCTCCATCAAGCACTCGTTGATGGAGAGATCACCGTAATAAAATTAGCTGAGCGGGATGAACGACGTAAGTAACTATAATTACTCATTATTACGACTTGTTGCTGATAATGTACAGGTGCGCTTTCTGAGTTCGGTGCTCCAGTAGTCATAGGTGGAGCTCCACCTGCCAACAGTCAACGCGCCAAAGCTCTGCAGATGTATGGCAATGGAACAATTGACTACAACGGCCCTAATCGCCTTCCTCCCTGCTCGACAGCTGCTATCCGAATCAAGCAAAAATCCACCTACAAACCTCGGGCCACTGCTGCTGATCCCATCGTCATTGGGAGCAGCAGTGATGATGGTGCTCGTGTCATTCCCGCGAGACCTGTCGATGCTGATGACCCCATCATCATTGGAAGTAGCAGTGATGACGGCACTCGTGCTGTTGCTGCGAAAAAATCAAAATTGGATGCGGCACTGCACAAAAAGACCGTGACAAAGAAGGGCATATTTGTTTTGGATTCGAGTGATGGGGAAGCGACCACCATCACCGATCGCCTGCGTGCTGTCATGCATTCCAGAAAAGCTCAGGAGGAAGATTACCATGAAGCTGATGGTAAGTCTCGTAAGCGTAAGGCAAAGAAGCCTCTGCTGCCGAGTAATATCCTCAAGAAGCCGACGAAGAAGAAACCGAAATTCAAGCGTGCTGAATGGGTCAACGTGTCTGACTCTGAGACCGAAACCCTGACTGTGAAAGGTACTGTCTGCATTCAATATGATAAGCGCCTACTGACACAAATACAAGCTTCGACATCTCAATCGAAGCCAATAAAAGTGGGAATAGATGATGTATTTAGCGGTGGAGGTACGTGATATACTGGTCTCGCCGCTATAGAACCTGATGGACTTTGATAATGCTTAGAAACTGCTGGTCCCATCATTCCGTCAACATTACCAGGTTCTGTTGATATATCAGAACAATTGACTGTTCCCCCGACACCTTCTCCCAAGCGCAATAAATCCCTGGAGCCTCTCATCAAAGCTGAACTATCCCAACACACTCCTGTTGAGGTTTCCCAAGCAGCTCAATCTGCCGTGCTGGCAGAAACCTTGCCCGCACCAGTGTCCCTGGGGGAACCTCTCATTAAATCTGAACCATCCCAACACAGTCCTGTTGAGGTTTCCCAGCTTGTAGAGACTTTGCCCGGCGCATCGGTAGTGGGACGAGCGCATACCTCCACACCAAATGTGGCAGCGTTGACCCTTGGCAATCCAGGACCATCTGCTGGGCCCTCTCTATTACCTCCCCCTGCTGTCAGTCATGACGGGAATTTTGGATATGAGCAAGTTGGGGGCGGTTATCCATCTCAAACCTTACATGCTCTACAGGCTCCGCTGGCACCATTTTTCCCTTTTCAGAACGAGAGACGGACATTACACCCTCAGCAGGTGATGGCCCGGGATATGTGCCGTGCAATTCAGACGCCGACGCCGTACTTCGAGATGTTAGGATGCCATCCTGACGACTGCTATCGAGGTGCTTATGGCGGCTTCTATTCCCACGCAGAAGGTTCACGGATGTACCCCGACGCTCGCATCTCTCCATTTACGGGCCGGTCGGATGATTGGCAGCACCAAATGCTCCCCAGTCATGGCATCAGACCCAGCCCCCACCCCCTTCAAAGTCGGCAGTCGAGCATCACACTATCTGATGTGCAGCAAGGCACAGCTCACCAAGGAAGTCTCACACCAGCTGGCACAGCGCAACAGGTAAATCTTCCGTCGCACTCAGACTAGAGGCCGTCTGTCGTTCTCCCTTGTTTGAATTGGCAAGTTTGAATGTGGGCCTGCAGTGGCCCGATATAATATGGTCATCTCTTGTGCATTCAACTGCTCGAGTGCATGGTCCATATACGTAGTTTTTTTCTTTTTAACATTTTTCCTTGTTTAATGGCGAGTTCGAATGGAGGTGTGGGCCCTCAACGGCCCGATACATGGTCATCTCTCGTGCATTCAACTGCTCGAGTTCACAGTACATGTGTGCAGTTTCTTTTTCATTGTCTAGATAAGTCCACGTCTTTCGTGTTCCGATGTACCAAAGCCGGAGTCTGCGCCTTTTAGATACCGTCACTCCTACGAGTTTGTGTTGAGACTTGTATCGTAACGTGGATGACAATCCCACCGTTAAACTCGTCCGTCTCAACGCCAAACCTGGCTCTACCATGCATCAGAGCTGCTCATAATGTCTCCCATCCCGTGTTCCATTCCAGCAGCAACCACACAGTACCAGCACTGGACCAATGGACAACGCCGTCGTGATGTGCGCATCGGAGGACCGAGGTCCAGACGCACGCGTCGGCGACGCTCCGACGGAGCCCTCGCGCGTGGAGGTGTTGAAAGAGGCGGAGAGCGTAGGTCGCGAGGACATAGCAGAACAAGAGGGTCTTGATGGCCTCGAACGGCTCGCGGAGGTCCATGGCGAAAATGGTTGCTGGGGCCATGAGATCGCCCACGATGATCAACAACCTGCGCATGGTCTGTGACTCATCTGTGGGTTTTCCTGGACTGACCGGTCGGGCAGCTGGCAGTGGAGGAGTCCGACGACGCCACCGAGGTCACCTGGGGTATGCCCGTCGCTCAGTGGCGCCCAGCGCCCGTCCCTGATCCGCCTCGACAGAGGACCAGCAGCGCATCAGCACCTTCTCCAAGCTCAACGGCCGTCTGCGCAGTATAGAGGGCTCCCTCAACGCCCTCAAGGTCGGCCCCGTTCTCTGCCCCCCTCACCCGCCACACTCACCCCACACCAGCAAGAGAAAGAAGCCCTCGACGAGGACCAGGTCGTCCTGTGCGTCGTCTGCCGATTCACCCACCCCCGTCTCACCCCAGTCCTAGATACAAGATCGGCAAGTCCTTTTTGCACATGGCCCAACCCCACGCCCTTGACCGCCTCCAGCGCGATCAAGCCGGCGTCCAAGCCCAGCTCGCCTCCCTCGCCACCACCGCCCAGGAATGCGAGCAGGGCATGAACGACCTCAAGCGCGTCTTGTACCCCATCAGGCCCATCCCTATCCTCCTTTGCACTGCCGCCATTCTCGCAGGTCTATGCATGGTCTGGGTCCTGGGCGGTCGCGTTGTGGTCGCGATGGATCGCACAAGGGCGCCATTGCAAGACGCGACAGTTGCCGCCCATGATTGTTGACATAGTCACGTCAACGGTGAAGGTGGGGACGCACGAATGCCGGGGCAGTCTCATCATCAGTCACGACGAAGAGGAGGCATGGATGGGTGCAGGAACGGGGGTGAGCGAGCACAGTATGGTGAGGGACAGAGCCGAGGCACCTCAGCGCCGACAGACGGCGGTATGGATGATCCGAGGGAATGATGTATGTAACGAATCAATAATTCCACCAAGATATAGGGCACTCGAAATATTGTTTCAACGAATACATACAACAGAGCGTCAGCAATCATGGTATCACAGGTTACATGCCAGACAGCTACCAATGGGCAAGAGCCGTAGTCAAACTGTTAAGGTTCTCGTAAACTCGTAACTCGTATACATATTTTATAGTACATACCAAGTAAAACACCGACCGAGAGGTAGGAACCCCAGTCCCTGGGTTGGGGTCTCAGCCGGATTTGATTGCCTTGCTAAAACGGCCAGAGGAACGACTGGCAGCAGGGGGACCAGAGGATGACGAAGGTGTGTCGTCCTGGAAGGCTTCATCGTCGGAGCGAGGGCGCTTATCCACATGGAATCTCAAACCATACCAGTCCTGGTATCGCTCATAAGCAGTGAGCAATGACGCAGATACCAGCCCAAGCCGGAGGAGTTCCCAATCGATAGACAAAGAAACAGCAGCACGTTCCAGCTCGCTCGCGTCGTACTCTGGATCAACCTTTGCAGAGAACGAAACGATCATATCCCTAGCCTTTGCTAATCCCTTGTTGAGCATACTTGTAGCCTCCTTCATGTTGATGGAGGGAAAGAGAGTCTGGTTGGTGATAGCGCATCTGAAAAAGTTTGATGAATAGGGGAAAAGGTGCTTACGCCATGTGTTGCATACTCGAGATCGATATTGATCTTGTTGCCGTCATCGTTCTTCACCCATACATAATAGCTGATAGACGTAATGTTGCACCAGCGGTGGTCAGCAATGTCAACTGCGATTGACTGCGGGTTGTCGTTTCGCTCCTTCACCCTGAGGCCCAAGAAGCTCTTAGCAGTGCGGCATGTGGTCTCCTCTGCGAACTGCTCCCATGCCGTGGTTCCCTTCTCCGGACTACAATAAGCCGGGTCTTCAGTGATGTCAATGATCACAACAAGGACGACCTCTGGGTGAGCATTGACCTCCTTTCTCATCTTCTTCAACGCGACATTCCGGTCCTGGGAGAAAGCGCACTCAAGAAGTATCGGGATTTCGGGGTTTTCAGGGTCGAGGAGTGAAGTGAGAGTAAGACTAAGATCAGGAGTAGCAGTGAAGCCATCCCTGGGCGACTGGAAAGTATGGTTCATCTCGACACTTGCACGCAGCATATATCTATCAAATGGAAGGCTGTGAACAGCAGAGTTGACAGCGTCCCTGAAGTCAGTTAATGGGGTTTCATGGACTGATCGCGATAATTGAACGATGAGGAGGCCATCAGATGGACTGTAGGTTATCCTATTGCTCAGTGAGAATCGCGTGAGTGGTGTCAAGATCTGCCAAAATTACTTACCTAGGTTTCTTCGGAAAGATACCTTCGTGCGCAAGGCATGTAATCACTTCGAAATCTTCTTTACCGATGTCCTCAAAGACATGGTGGCCCTGGAATGACGATATAACAATCAGTTAGAGTATCATGATATAAGTTATTTGGTTACTGTGTTTATTATCGCGCTGATATCATTTCGACAACCGGCGTCCGAGAAGTTCACCAATAGGTGCTTGAGAACTTTTTGGAGTGGACCTTCAGGAACGTGAACGTGGGCTAAAATCGGACATCGTCAGAACCCATAACATACCTGAGTTTGAAACACTTGCTACAACGTGCTGCGGTAACAGTGGAATGATTTGGCGAAGTGTTTCATCTGTCTCGTCTCGGCGCTCAAGGGCCACCGAGCCCAATGCCGCCTTTACAGGTGAGGATAGTAGATCGAGTTGATTGAACTTGGTAGTAGCATCACAGGTGGGACTTGGAGACTTCAAGGTCTGTCTAGCAGACTGCGTCCTGGCAGTCCTGGTGGTTGGAACAATTGTCTTCACTGGTGAAATGCCTGTGGAGGGAGGAGCGATGCTTCGTAATATCGCTGGTGCGGAAATAGTAATAGAACTTGAATGACGATAGAACGAGTCACCTTCGAGGGCGAGAGCCATGGTGGGGGAGTGGGACGATACCATGTGCCATGTCGGACTTCTTCTATCCATCGGAGCAATCGGACCTTCAGAAGATTCCCGTGAATAATGGGCTTGACGTGGCCAGCTGCGCTTGGTTCGCGGCGTCCGCCGAGATCTAGCCATGCTCTCACTGTCCATTTCCCCCAGAGATCTGAGTGTCGCGATACCTGATAAAGCGTTGACAGTAGCAGTTAGAACTCCGTCTGATGTTCACCTGTACAATACCTGGTGGGGGCCTCGGCCGTACCTATTTTGTAGCTCTGACACTGGTTAAAATATCGCACAAATCCATCACTTCAAAACTTACCTGATCGCGAGCTCTACTACCTCAGAAACGTTTGAACTTGAGAGCTGACGTAGACAGCGGACTGCGCGGACTCTGCTTAGCTACTGTAGTGTACAAGTCCGGCTGCGAGAAGTCAGTCACTTTTTTTCAACTTCAAGACATACCACTGTACCGCGCAGACAGATAGCCTGAGGGAGGTGGGGTAGTAAAACTGAGCCGTGACAATGTGACTGAAGCGCCGCTGCCAATAGTGGGTACAAACGCTACAAAAATCGCGCGATTTTTTTCGTGAGAAGTGCACAATTCAGATCTGCGCGCCCAGGAACCACGCACCACATGCCGCCATCACTTCCCATCCAAGTTTCCTTTGCCACCCAACAAAGACAAAGTCAAACACACAGTGATGACACCGGCAACACCGGGCTCCGTGGGGGTGTCCCACGCAGCCTCCACTGTCCTCTGTGTCTCTTCGAGCAGGACTGCTCATCTCATGCCCCATCCATGCCTTTACTGTCTACACAAGCCTGATTGCTCATCTCTTGCCCCCGCCGTATTTTGATGAGTGGCAATGATTTTCGCCGCCGTCTCCACGTTCTTTCGGATCCCCTCTTTAGCGCCACCGCTGGCCTCCTTGCCCCTCCAACCCACTTCGTCTGCTCAAGTCTGATTGCTTGTCTCTCGTCTGCACCACGTCTTCTCGAGTCCGACCGCTAGTCTCCTGGTCCCGTCATACCTTTTCGAGTGCACAGCTCGTCCGCCATACTGGTCCCTTTCGAGTGCCATCGCGCCCTCAGCCCTTGCCTCGTCTTCTCGAGCCAGGCCACTCGTCTCCCCTCGCCATACTTTGTTGAGCGCCAGCGCGCATCTGTTGCCCCACTGCTTGCCTGTCGCTTCCCTCGTACCCTTTCGAACCGCACCACTTAACCTCCGCCCTACTCGGGCCGTACTTTTTCGTTCCCGAGCACTCATCTGTCCTTCTGCAGCGTTCTTTCGGGCGCCACGACTCGCCTATCACAGTAAGTCATATCTATCCTGTCGCGCGATCAATGTTGATGATATTCAGCGGAGAATGACCTGTCTCGACTTCGAGCATGGTCTCCTCCAACACTTGTCTTTCACTGGAAGGAAACCATGTCCCCGCTCTCCAATAGTATCTGGCATACCGCCTATGATCGATACAAAGAGGCGGTCAAGCGGCGGGTGCCTCCATCTGGTTCAGAGGAGCTCAGAGCTGCGCCAAAACGTCGCTGCTGATGTATCCGAGCCTGGGCGCCCATACTACGCAGAAGTTTCGCCATGTTTATTTTGTACGTTCCATGGTTGTATGTACATATTCCTACCGCTATATACATACCATTTCATCGCGCACAACGACCGCCTCGATACGTACGTTGCATGACCGTGCTAGCGCCGATAGTGAAGCCCATGCCACGCGAAGTGCTGCAGTCAATTCGTCTATCATGGACAACCTGTGCTAGAGCCTGTTATACCTGCCAATCGCCGTCCTCTGCTCGCTCGCCATGGTGACGCCCAGAAACCGGACTGTCCTGACTCTCCGAATGGCCCCCTCTGCGTCCCATTTGTGATGACCAGATTGGTCGCAGATGAAGACGTCCGCAAAAGACGACCTCGTATGCCGCAGGACATGTAGAGAAGTTGTTAGTCCAGACGCACGGTGCCGGCACACACCAATAGCGAGACCGAACACGGTCGAGCGGTCGAGGCGAACACCTACGAAAATGGTCAGGAAGTCCGCAGAGGGCGAATGCGCACCAGAGCACCCCATAGACGACCCGGGATGGCACAGTACCAGCAACGGACCGATGGACAATGTTGTCGTGATGCGCGCACTGGACAACCGTGCAAATCCGACAGCCGGGACGGACGGCGGCGAGGACCTACAGATGCACCCACCGAGCTATCCCACCAACCTGAGAGCATGATGTCGACATGGAGGCAATGGATGACAGTGAGTGAGAATGGGAGGGAGAGGAGTGAGTGGGGGATGGAGATAGGGAGACGAGAGACGACGCACCTTATTCCGTTGGCGGCTGGCAATGAGTCCTTTTGTGCTGAATACTAGAGATGTGTCCTCAGAGGTGTTTGCTGGACGTGACTGTGAGCGTAGTGACGAGAACCTCCAACACAACGTCGAGCGCGCACCAAAGTTTCTTGTCGTCAATACCTAGGGTGCATGCGTTGCGCCAGAGGCCATTGACCGCCATCATACGTGTGAGGATCTTCTGCACGCTGTGCATCCTCGCGAACTTGTTTGTGACGCACGCCTCGCTCGGTTCGTCGCGATAGAGCGGGGGTAGGACGGTCCAGAGACGCGAGGAGGTGGTCGACGCGCTTGGTGTAGAGGAAGGTGGAAAGCTGAGAGAAGACGTCCAGGGTGGGATGCACATAACGGGCACGAATATGGTGGATCCAGGTGTCTCCGGTCAAGTGTTGTTAGACAGGGGGATTGGTGAGGATGATGTTGTGGATGAGAAGAGGCTGCGTGCTCCAAGAAAGGGTTAATGAGAGTTCATGAATTCAAGCAGGATTCGCAAAACTCACTGGGGAGCAAGCCACTGGAGGCTTTCGCGAATGTAGTTGAGCACTGCGCCCACCGACTCGAGGGCGACAGACATGACCATCGTGGGGGAGATTTGCTCCACGATTTGGCTCGTGAGCTGACTGTGGGACGCAAGAAGGCACGAGAGGGGATGGCAGGCATCGATTTGGCGCGACGTGTGGGGAGGATGAGATCCGGCGGCACAACGTTCAACCGTTCCCAGGTATTCCCTTCATCGGCGTCGGCGACTTCCAGTAGTAGTCGGGACCTATTTCCATATATATCCATGTTGACGCAAGGGGTTGCGTTGGCTTAGATATATAAGGAAAGTATATGAACTGGCACTCGCGCAACTCAGAATGACGGTCCATATCTGTAGAACTAAGTACAGCACATAGAGTTGAGGATTAAGAATTGCCAGGTATTGGGTTCAATGTGATCAATGGCATTGGCCCCCTCTGGGTGTAGCGAGATGAGCCACCGTTACAGCGCAAAGGATTCACGCAAAAGACTCACCGTGTTCAGCGAAAGTTAAAAAGGTTTTCATAATCGCTGTCACACCTCGGAGGTGTGTGACTCGTTACGAAGGGGAGCAATGATGGGCCCAACGGTGACCGGTGATCTTTCAACCGAACAGGATGTCCCAGAGCAAAATCCAGGACGTCCTAGGCTTTCCAAGTTCGGAGTATTATATAACTGTGGCGGTGAGAACGACTATGACATACATCCCAAGGACTTTTCGAATAGAGTCTTGTAGACTTTAGACTTGTCCTCGCATCCAAACAAATGCCACGATGTGCCCAGGAATCGGTTCGCCAGCCCCACTCGCCAAATTCCCGTCGCTGATCTTGAGGTTGTATCAGATTGTTGTACTCATCAGCTTTATGGTGGTATCGGCATTGTATGCGCTCAGTTCATGGTTCGACCCGCCCATGGTCCCCCCTCCACATCACATGCAAGGGTTCGTTGGCAACCCTACAACACCTCTGTTCCCCCTGCTCATCACCACTTGCCTTTTTCGTTACCCCAACCTCATCGACTCATTCTGTCCAGTCTTCCTCCGAGCCCGATCGTCCACGACATGTCCCTCATCCACCCCACAAGTCCAAACTGCGCAACTTTCTGAAAGCAAAGTTCGCCCTCAGTCTCATCGGTGAGCCAGTTGCTGATTCATACTTGGCTCGCTTGTTTATTTTTCCTCCCATGAACAAGACCAAACCGTCAAATCGTTATGCGATATATGGCCTCAGTAAGACATGCCCACCATCTTCCTCACATCAGGCCGTTTAACGATCTCGTCAGTTACCGGTTCGGATCATCCTCGAGTTCCCAACACCCCACCCAATCTCCCGCAAAGCCCGTCCCCCCTCCTCAGTCTCCCCAACAACGCAACCAAGTCCGTTCACATCACCCACTCAATCATATTCCGCCCAGCCCTTCCAGCACATGGATCGTTTCGAGACCGCACCGATGAAATATTTTGTCCACGAGGTCCTATGTCGCTCTCGGACTTCCGGAACAGTGCTACAAGCAGCACTATGCTACCTGGAAGCCATCCACTCCAAAATTCCGGACCTAGTGAAGCAAGACATTTCACTTTCCTACCCTGTGGCATCGGATAATGATCGGATATTCCAAGGTGAGGTCGGCGCCGAATGCAAAACCGACCTTGGCAGTCTGGCTCCATGCAATATCTTGTGACAGTTTACTTGCTACAGTACAGATCCATCCGGTCCTCTTTGATGTGGAGGCATCGTTCTCGACGGAAACGGATTTAGAGGCCCCCAAGGTGCCGGCATACGAGTTCAAGTCGGAGAATGTTTCTCTCCCTCCTCTTTCCTCTCCCCCCTCTTCTGTGTTCCCGCCATACTTTCCTCGCATCTCTGATTTTGGCATCAAAATCTATGCAAGATCGCTGCTATTCAAACCGAGCATGGGCCAAACTTTCCGGTCTCCCGCCACGCGAGATTGGCTGATGCGAGCGTGCGCTCGGAGAAGCACTTGAGTGGCGTCTTTTGGTCGGTGAATTGCCTGCAGCGCAATCCGCCTCTGGACGTGCTCTCAACAAGTGTAGGAGCGAGAACGACATCCGACTTTGTGGTTATTCTACTTTGGCACACATGACTAGCGACATGGATCTGTCCCTGCTCCCTGATCAGAAGAAATCTTCCATGAAGAGGTCTGTGACGTTACCGCCTGTGAACCCATACTTCAAAGGCTCGCGAATCGATGGGGCTGATGATATGAGCCCAATAACTTACAGCACTAGTCCACCGACCCCAGGCTCAGCTATTTGCCAACCCCAACAGAATCCTTGCTTGGGGATCGCACCGTGGAGATGAACTCATTCATGGATGTGTCAACACCGCCGCCCATTCAGTTCGCCACCTTTGCTGGCACGCATAATGACAAGGTGCTGGTGACGTTGTCCGTTCCACCGCATGGTTTATATATGGATGGGGTTCTCTGATATTGCCCTGCCGTCACCACCGCAGAGCACAGACCGGGATGATTAATCATGCGCCATATATTCAATCTCGAATACACTTCTCTTTTCTCTATTTGTTCCCCTCTTTTCACCGCTGTTATTATTAGTTGTCTAGCTTTCATGCAATGTACTACCTGCGATACCCAATAGACTCGCGCTTGAAAGTGCTTGGTATTGGCAAGGTTTCCCATGTATGGGCAATAACTCACGTTTAAAATGCCACGAGAGGACGTCCGGCCTGTGTGGACAGGGCGGTAGATAGCTGGCAGGTCATGTAAACAGGTACCGTTTGAGCAGAAAATGGGGGAACGCTAACAGACAAGATGCTACTTGTAAACCACAGCACGAAAATGGTCGTCTATCAGTCGTCGAAGAACTCGAGGGGATAGTCTTCTGTTTGAATCGCCCGCCAGAAAGGTGGGCGCCCATCTTCAACCCGTTTGCCTTCCACACGAAGAACGGGACGGAACATGGTGTGGGACGAACCAACACCACATCGTCAGAATGAAAAAATTGTAATCAACAAAAGGGAGAAGTAGGCGTAAGTCATTACGCACTGGCACTTCATAGTAAATTAACGAGAAGCACCAACGCAGAGAAACGCCCATTCATCGCTGAGCATATGAGCGTTATCCAGGGCCAGCTGTTCGCATTGACACACGCACCTAATGTGAACATATCCCAGGCCGTCCCAATCCGTCTGAATGAGGCCAGGATCCAGGATAGTGTCATAGCTCACAAATCCGCTGCACATTGACCAAGGTCTTCTTCAATAGTCACTCCGCTTTGGCGGCATTAACTGGAAGGCGTCGTTCCTTGTCCCTCTCGTTCCTGTATAAAGCGGGTGAGCTCCATGTCACTGATTCCGGCAGCGCCAGACCACTCATCTTCGACTCGCACTTGTTCCCAATGGTGGCAAGACTGGATGACTTCTGCCTCGTTATGGAACCTGACGCAGTTTCATCGAGACACATCAAATTCAAGACAGGCACTTTTGGCTAGCGACCGACCGTCTCTACACCTGCTTTGACGCATTACACATTGTCACGGCCCGGCCTGTCGGATGGAGCGAATGTTCTGAATCTCTAAAGTCTCGCGTCGTCCTCGCATCAATAGTAATAACTTCAACTCCTCTTGTACATATTTACTTGAGATTCGGTTCATTCCCTGGATCCAGGTTTCGTCCAGACCGGGGCCTTCCTACGCAACTGACACCGTGACATGCAGTTATGTCAAGATTGGTGGATACCGCGCTACAACGACACGTACACCTCTCGCTCACTTACATGCTGTCACTACAACCCCTAATCAGTCGACAACCATGTTTCAAGGATGTAATCACATTCTCAGTCCAGGACACGTAAGTTATGACGTAGATAGTGCAAGAATGAGACTAAGTAGGTAGTTCCGGAAGTTGGGCATGTCAAACTCCCGTAGTCCAGTAGCATCGTATCCTCGCAACACCGCTGCCACAGTGGCTAAAACCCAAACTCCGCAGTCATATCCATTGGTTTGCAAGGGAAAGGGCTGAACGACAAAGTGAATATCTCAACCGAGGGGGCTGAAGAACTTACTATAGTCGAATATGCAGTCCAGGGTTGGTAGTTGATTTGAACGTCGCCAGGGACCTCCTCCTTCGCAATTCTCAACAAACGGGTGATCAGTACCATTACGTCCTTCAATAAGTCAGCTTCCATGGAAAGTCAATTTAAAGTCCAGGCTTACTCGAACATCAGCTTCCCATGAATCCTGTTGGGCTAGACTGTCGAAGAGCCGAAGTTCTCGATGGGAGAAATCTGCAACACAAAGTACCCAGTGGTTATCAGGCGCTGGTCTGTGAATAGGAATGATCCAAATATCTTTAGACCAAAATCTCGTCCGTGATGTAACTCTCCATAGCTCATTGTCCGGGGCATCATACCGGATACGGGGGAGTTCATGAGTAGTAAAAATAGCAAATCGATGTGCATGACCCGGTTGGATGTCCGAAAAGAGAAGAGGGATGGATCCGTTGATACAGCAGTCGGTAAGGCATGCAGTCGGTGATGCAAAGATCACGAGTTCACGCTGTTCAAACATGAGGCCGGGAAAGTCATCTTTTGGGGGGCGAACCCTTGTAACTTCCAAGTTGCAGTTAGTCCGAGTGCGGGCAGGAGGAGGCGCCGGATCGTAAGTGAGGTTCTGTGAGCTCCGTAAATTGATCGAAGTTGCATAACAACATGACACATACCTTGATTTCATCTCGAGTGATCTCCACCGGTATAGTAAGTGGTCCAATAGCTTCATCCTCGTCGATGTAATCAGGGGTATCTGTGATGTAATCAAGAAGAACAGCTTGTTCGGATTCAACGGTCGGTTCTTCGGATAAAAAGATGGGCTCTATAGTGCCAACTTCTTCTGGTGCCGCATCAGGGACTTTGATGATAGTTGAAGGAGTCCAGTTTAATGATATCCCGGGATTACCACCTGACAAGTGAAGGGCTAGCGCGGTCGCCTCGTTAGTTTGAGTCTGGAATCGGCACTGAGAGGCCAATGGATTCGTCCAACGAGAACACAAGGACAGAATATACTCTCGCCGCTGCTGCAACGCAACATAGAAGATATGATCTACAAAGTGTCATTGGAGGTTTAACAATTCTGCCTGACTAACAACGACTTACTCTTGGGAGTATGCATCGCCAATTCAACGGCAGCGAGTTCCATACCATACCATCGACAAAGGTTGTCGGCTTCGATGCCCAGTCGACGCTGCTCTTCGAGACACCGATCCCGCTTGAGCATCGCACGGATACCATCACGAATAGTTTGATCTTCCATCCACCGTGGAACTTCGCCCTCAGATGGGGTGACCCATACGTCTTCCAT